>JAWPHD010018025.1:0-41795 GCA_037043455.1 Cyrtodaria siliqua
TAACGTCAAATCAAAATAATGTTCGACTTGAATAACCATCATGTCATGCTGATCATTTTAGAAAAAGTCCCATATCAATATCACTTATAGTTTTCAAGAAATAGTCGCTACAAACTTGTATTTTGAAAATCTATTTTAGCCGTGGTGGCCATCTTGAATTTTCGGCCGACCTGAAATTTTGCAACGATCAATAAGACATCAAGAGCAACATTCGTGTGAAGTTTCATGAAAATCCGTCAAGTAGTTTCAGAGGAGTAGTCGCTACAAGTTTTCATCATATAACTCTATGTAAACAAAGATGGCCGCTGGCAGCCATGTTTAACGTCGAATCAAAACGATTTTCGACAAGGACCAACATCATGTCATGCTGATCATTTTAGAAAAAGTCCCATATCAATATCTCTTATAGTTTTCAAGAAATAGTCGCTACAAACTTATTTTTTAAAAATCTATTTTTAGCCGTGGCGGCCTTCTTGAATTTCCGGCCGACCAGAAATTTTGCTAGGAACAATTAGACATCAAGAGCAACATTCCTGTGAAGTTTCATGAAAATCCTTCAAGCAGTTTCAGAGGAGTAGTCGCTACAAGTTTTCATTATATAACTCTATGTAAACAAAGATGGCCGCTGGCAGCCATGTTTAACGTCAAATCAAAACGATTTTCGACAAGGACCAACATCATGTCATGCTGATCATTTTAGAAAAAGTCCCATAGCAATATCCCTTAGAAATTTCAAGAAGTAGTCGCTACAAAGTCGCTACAAACTTGTTTTTTAAAAACCTATTTTTAGATTTGGAGGCCATCTTGGATTTCACATCTACATGAATTTTTGCTAGGATCAACTAGACTCCATGGGCAACATTTCTGTAAAGTTTCATGAAAATCTATTCAGTAGTTTCAGAGGAGTAGTTGCTACAAAAAAAAAGTTAACGGACGGACATCTCTGATCAGTAGAGCTAAAAAGAGTTTTGAGTGTGTGTGTGTTTGTGTGTGTGTGGGGGGGGGGGGGGGGGGGGGAGCAACATGTGTAAGAAGGTATGTGTAAGAAGCTATGTGTAAGAATTGACCAAAACAATACAGAAATATGTAAAAAAAAAATATGGAGTTTCGAATGGGGGTGGGGGGGTGGGGGGGGGGGGGATGGGGCAACATGTGTAAGAATTGACAAAAGCAACACAGAAATATGTAAACAAAAAAAAATTGTTTCAAGTGGGAGGGGCGGGAGAGGCAGTTGGGACGGGGGGGGGATGGGGGTAGAGAAAAAAAAGAAAAAAAGACTAACAAGTGGGGGCGGGGGGTGGAGAGGCGGGAGGTGCGGGGACTGGGCAACAAATATGTATTAGAATCGACCAAAATAACACAGAAATATGCAAGTAAAAAAAAAATAAGGGTGTGGAGGGGTGGTGGGGGAGTGGGGACTGGGGAGAGGAGGGAGCCCATGCCCCAATTTGAGTGAAGTATGAATAAGATGCATAATGCTATAAGAAATCCCAAACCAAATTTATAGATATATACATGCTTACATGCAAACCTAGATCTGCCTTTATTGCACATTTTATGGGCCATCACTATTTGGGTTCAATGGGAGCCCAAAATGTGCAGAAGACAAAATTAATTACCCAACACTTTACAACATACTATAAGCAAACCAATTCCAAAATTTAGTTCAGCTAGGACAAGAAATGCAAGAGATATAGACCTGTAAACACAGCTTACACGCAAAATTTGATGTGAAACAGACACATTTTAAGGGCTATCAGAATTTGGGTTCCATGGGAGCCCAGGGGTTACAGGAACCAAAATTACTTAAGCAGCCCTTAAGATAATGCTATAAGGAAGCTAATGGCCAAATATGATTGTGCTAGGGTAAGAATTGTAAGAGATATAGACTTGTAAACACAGCTTACATGCAAAATTTGATGTGAAATGGGACACATTTTATGGGCTATCATAATTTGGGTTCCATGGGAGCCCATGGGTTACAGGATTTGGTTGTGCTAGGATAAGAAATGTAAGAGATATAGACTTGTAAACACAGCTTACACGCAAACCTTGATGTGGGACGCCGACGCCAACGCCGACACCGGGGTGATTACATAAGCTCTCTTATTCTTCGAATAGTCGAGCTAAAAAGAGAGTCACATATGTAAAAAACATACGACAAATGTAACACGTTTGGTGATATATGTAAACAAGAGGCCCAAGAGGGCCTGTGGACGCTCTACTGGCTAACATGGCTCTTATAACATCAATGAAGCGAGAGACTGCCATTTACGTATTTTTTTAAAGTTTTGGGCAAAATACAGCTTTTTAACTAAATCAAGGGCAATAACTAAAGAATCTGGTAAAGTTTGGTAAAGATCAGATGAAAAATGAAGGCCCTACCGTATTAACGAGGCAAAATATAGCATTTTTAACTGAATCAAGAGCCATAACTTCTCTGTTACTGGTCCGACTGGTCCAACAAAGAGCTAAAAAAAAAAAAAAATTAAACAGAGAGATTTAAAAAAAATAAAAAAAATAAATGAAATAATAATAATAAAAAAAAAAAATAAAAAAAAAAAAAATAAAAAAAAAAAAAAAAAAAAAATAAATAAACAAAAAAAATTACAAATTAAAATAAATCAAAAAAATAAATTAAAAACAAAATAAAAAATAAAAAAATTAACAAAATTAAAAATTAAAAAATTAAAAAATAATATAAAAAAGAGGCCCAAGAGGGCCTGTGGACGCTCTACTGGCTAACATGGCTCTTATAACATCAATGAAGCGAGTGACTGCCATTTACGTTTTTTTTGAAAGTTTCAGGCAAAAAACAGCTTTTTAACTTAATCAAGGGCCATAACTAAAGAATCTGGTAAAGTTTGTAAAGATTAGATGAAAAATGAAGGCCATACCGTATTAACGAGGCAAAATATAGCATTTATTTCTAGTCCAACATAGAGATAAAAAAAAAAAAAAAAAAAAAAAAAAAAAAATCTGAAAAAAATGGAATAATTTAAAAAAAAAAAAAATATGAAAAAAACAATAATAATTAAAAAAAAAATAAAAATGAAAAAAAAAAATAATAAAAAAAAAAAAATAAAAAAAAAATAAATAATAAATAAAAAAAATAATGATTAAAATAAAAATAAAATAATATAAACAAGAGGGCCATGATGGCCCTATATCGCTCACCTGAGTTAATTTGAACCATATATAATCTGAGCAAGTTTGGTTAAGATTTTTCAAGAAATGTGGGCTCTGTTGTGTATAACAACATTGATATAGACAGTTTAAGACACTGACAAAGTTTGGTAAAGATCAAATACAAAATGAAGGTGCTAGAGAGTAACACATTGGGCAGAGCCAAATGTGACCCCAGGGCTACATGTAATATATGAGAGCTGTGTGCTTTGTGGTTTTAGAGAAGAGAGATTTTTAATTTTTTCCCTATACAAGTCTATGTAAAACGTGACCCCTGGGGCTGGGCCAAATGTGAACCCAGGGTCACCATTTGAACACACTTGGTAAAGGACCATAAGAGTATAGTAAATGCGAAATATTAAACCTCTGGCTCTTGTAGTTCCAGAGAAGAAGACTTTAATATGTTTCCTATATGTAAAACTGTGACCCACGGAGTGGGGTCAAATTTTACCCCAAGGTCACCATTTGAACAAACTTGGTAGAGGACCATAATCTAATAGTAAATTCAAAATATTAAACCTCTGGCTCTTGCAGTTAGAGAGAAGAAGATTTTTTTCAGTTTTTCTATATTCAAGCCTATGAAAAAAATGTGACCCCAGGGTCACCATTTGAACAAAATTGGTAGAGGACCATGAGCTTATAGTAAATGCAAAATATCAAACCTTTGGCTCTTGAAGTCCCCCGGGGGGGTGGGGGTGGGGGGGGGTGTAGAGGGGAACAAATTTGACCCAAGGGTCACCATTTGAACAAACTAAGTAGAGGACCATAAGCTGATGCTACATGTAATACATGAGAGCTCCGTGCCATGTGATATTCCAGAGAAGAAGATTTTTTCAGTTTTTCCCTATACAAGCCTATGTAAAACTGTGACCCCCAGGCGGGGCCAAATGTGACCCCTGGGTCACCATTTGAACAAACTTGGTAGAGAACCATAAGCTGATAGCAAATGCAAAATATTAAACCTCTGGCTCTTGCAGTTCCAGAGAAGAAGATTTTTTAATTTTTCCCTATACATGTCTATGTAAAACATGTGTCCCTTGGGGCGGGGCCAAATGTGACCCCAGGGTCACCATTTGAACAAATTTGGTAAAGGACCATAAGCTTATAGTAAATGCAAAATATCAAACCTCTGGCTCTTGCAGTTTCCGAGAAGAAGATTTTTTTAAAAAAATTCCTATATAAGTCTATGTAAAACTGTGACCCCCGGGGCGGGGACAAATTTGACCCCAGGGTCACCATTTTAACAAACTAAGTAGAGGACCATAAGCTGATGCTACATGTAATACATGAGAGCTCCGTGCCATGTGGTTTCAGAGTTAAAGATTTTTTTCAGTTTTTCCCTATACAAGCCTATGTAAAACTGTGACCCCCGGGGCGGGGCCAAATGTGACCACTGGGTCACCATTTGAACAAACTTGGTAGAGGACCATAAGCTTATAGCAAATGCAAAATATTAAACCTCTGGCTCTTGCAGTTTCAGAGAAGAAGATTTTTTAAGTTTTTCCCATACATGTCTATGTAAAACGTGACCCTCGGGGCGGGGCCAAATGTGACCCCAGGGTCACCATTTGAACAAACTTGGTAAAGGACCATAAGCTTATAGTAAATGCAAAATATCTAACCTCTGGCTCTTGCAGTTTCCGAGAAGAAGATTTAAAAAAAAAAATCCTATATAAGTCTATGTAAAATTGTGACACACGGGGAGGGGACAAACTTGACCCCAGGGTCACCATTTTAACAAACTTAGTAGAGGACCATAAGCTGATGCTACATGTAATACATGAGACCACTGTGCCTAGTGGTTTCAGAGAAGAAGATTTTTAAAAGTTTTTTCCTATATGTCTATATGAAAAAACTGCAAAATCTCAATATACAAGCTTTGGACCCATGGGGCATGGCCATTTTTAAACCCGGGGACTTCATTTGAACAAACTTGATAGTCTAGACGTTGGCGATCAGTTTAAAAGAAAAACTGTTGAAATCTGTCCAGCGGTTCTTGAGAAGAAGATTTTTTAAGGTTTCAACCATATATGGTAATGGCGGCCATCTTGGATGTCGCACTGACCTAATTTTAACAAATCTAAAAACCATTCATCTAAGGATCATCCACGTGAAGTTTGGTCAAAATTGGCCAAGCGGTTTCTGAGGAGAAGTCGTTTGAAGCAAAAGTTAACGACGACGACGGATGACGGACGACGGACGACGGATGACGGACGACGGACGAAGAGTGATCCCAATAGCTCACCTTTGAGCCTTCGGCTCAGGTGAGCTAAAAAGACAGTTGTAAAATCTGGTAAAGTTTGGCAAAGATCAGATGCAAAATGAAGGCCTTATCGTAGGACGAGGCATATTATAGCATTTTTAACAAAATCAAGGGCCATAACTCCGCTGTTACTTGTCCGATCTGGTTGGTTTTCGAACTTGACCAAGCTTTCATAGACATTAACAATTTCATGAAGTTTGGTAAAGATCGGATGAAAAATGAAGGCGCTATCGTCTTAACGAGGCAAATATATCATTTTGAAGTAAATCAAGGGCCATAACTCCGATGTTACTGGTCCGATATGGCTGGTTTTCGAACTTGTCTGAGCTTTCATTGATATTAACAATCTGATAAAGTTTGGTAAAGATCGGATGAACAATGAAGCCCCTATAGTCGTAACGAGGCAAAATATAGCATTTTTAACTAAATCAAGGGCCATAACTGAGCTGTTACTATTTCGATATGGCTGGTTTTCAAACTTGTCCAAGCTTTCTTTGATATTAACAATCTGTTCAAGTTTGGTAAAGAGTGGATGAACAATGAAGCCCCTATTGTCTTAACGAGGCAAAATATAGCATTTTTAACTAAATCAAGGGCCATAACTTCCCCGTTACTGGTCCGATATGGCTGGTTTTCAAACTTGTTCGAGCTTTCAACGACATTAACAATCTGATAAAGATTGGTAAAGATCGGATGAACAATGAAGCCTCTATCGTCTTAACAATGCAAAATATAGCATTTTTAACTAAATCAAGGGCTACAACTCCGCTGATACTAGTCCGATATGGCTGGTTTTCGAACTTGTCCGAGCTTTCATTGATATTAACAACGTGGTAAAGTTTGGTAAAGATAGGATGAAAAACGAAGGCCCTATCGTCTTAACGAGGCAAAATATAGCAATATAGCATTTTTAACTAAATCAAGGACCATAACTCCGCTGTTACTGGTCCGATCTGGCTGGTTTTCGAACTTGTCCGAGCTTTCATTGATATTAACAACCTGTTAAAGTTTGGTAAAGATCAGATGAAAAATAAAGGCCCTATCGTCTTAACGAAGCAAAATATAGCATTTTTAACTAAATCAAGGGCCATAACTCCGTTGTTACTGGTCCGATCTGGCTGGTTTTCCAACTTGTCCGAGCTTTCATTCCCGGATGAAAAATTAAGGCCCTATCGTCTTAACGAGACAAAAGTTAACAACGGACGACGGACAACGGACAACGGACGACGGACAACGGACGACGGACAACTCGGCATCCCATAAGCTCTGCTGGCCTTCGGCCAGTAGAGCTAATAAACAGGAAGTCAGAAAATCTGGTAAAGTTTGGCAAAATGAAGGCCCTATCGTATGACGAGGCAACTATTAGCATTTTTAACAAAATAAAGGGTCATAACTCCGCTGTTACTGGTCCGATCTGGCTGGTTTTCGAACTTGACCGAGCTTTCATTGACAAAACTGTGACCCCCGGGGCGGGGCCAGATGTGACCCCAGGGTCACCATTTGAACAAAATTGGTGAAGGACCATAAGCTTATAGCAACAGCAAAATATTAAACCTCTAGCTTTTGCAGTTTCAGAGAAGAAGACTTTTTAAGTTTTTACCTATTCATGTCTATGTAAAACATGTGACCCTTGGGGCGGGGCCAAATGTGACCCCAGGGTCACCATTTGAACAAACTTGGTAAAGGACCATAAGCTTATAATAAATGTAAAATATCAAACCTCTGGCTCTTGTAGTTTCCGAGAAGAATATTTAAAAAAAAAAATCCTATATACGTTTATGTAAAACTGTGACCCTCGGTGCGGTGACAAATTTGACCCCAGGGTCACCATTTGAACAAACTTAGTAGAGGACCATAAGCTGATGCTACATGTAATACATGAGAGCTCTGTGCCATGTAGTTCCAGAGAAGAAGATTTTTTTCAGTTTTTCCCTATACAAGCCTATGTAAAACTGTGACCCCCGGGGTGGGGCCAAATGTGACCCCTGGGTCACCATTTGAACAAACTTGGTAAAGGACCACAAGCTTATAGCAAATGCAAAATATTAAACCTCTGGCTCTTGCAGTTTCAGAGAAGAAGATTTTTTAAGTTTTTCCCTATACATGTCTATGTAAAACATGTGACCCTTGGGGCGGGGCCAAATGTGACCCGAGGGTCACCATTTGAACAAACTTGGTAAAGGACCATAAGCTTATAGTAAATGCAAAATATCAAACCTCTGGCTGTTGTAGTTTCCGAGAAGAAGATTTTTAAAAAAAAAATCCTATATAAGTCTATGTAAAACTGTGACCCCCGGGGCGGAGACACATTTGACCCCAGGGTCACCATTTGAATAAACTTAGTAGAGGACCATAAGCTGATGCTACATGTAATACATGAGAGCTCTGTGCCTTGTGGTTTTAGAGAAGAAGATTTTTTAAAGTTTTTTCCTATATGTCTTTATGAAAAACATGCAAAACCTCAATATACAAACTTTGGACCCCCGGGGCACAACCATTTTTGACCCCGGGGACTTTATTTGAACAAACTTGATAGTCTAGGCGTTGGCAATCATTTTAAAAGAAACACTGTTGAAATCTGTCCAGCGGTTTTGGAGAAGAAGATTTTTTAAGGTTTCGATTATATATGGTAATGGCAGCCATCTTGGATGTAGCGCTGACCTAATTTTAACAAATCTAAAATGCATTCATTTGGCCCGTAGAGCTAAAAAATAATTTTTGACAAAATTAAAAAAAAAGGTTCACAAATGTTAAAAAAAAATGAAAGTAACATATGTAAAAAAAAAAGAACACAAATGAAAAAATACATTTTTAAACGTTCATTTTTAGCTCTATTGATGTGTCAGATCAACAGAGCTAATGACGTGGTGCAGCGTCCGTCGTCTGTCTGTCTGTCCGAAACTTTTGTTTGTGGCGACTACTCCTGAAACTACTTAACGGATTTGCATGATACTTCACAAGAATGATGCTCCTGATGTCTAGTTGATGCTGGCAAAAATTCAGGTCGGCCAGAAATTCAAGATGGCCACCACGGCTAAAAATAGATTGAAAAAAAATGTGATTGTGTGGCGACTACTTCTCATAAACCGTATGGAACCTTTACCAAAATGACTGGCACGACATGTAGTTGGTCCTAACCAAAATTCATTTCAATTCGATGTCAAACATGGCCAACAACGGCCATCTTTGTTTACATAGACTTATATAAGAAAAGAAAAATCTTCTCCTCTGAAACTTCAAGAGCCAGAGGTTTAATATTTTGCATTTACTGAAAAGCTTATAGTCATTTACCAAGTTTGTTCAAATGGTCACCCTGGGGTCACATTTGGCCCCGCTCCAGGGGTCATAATGTTTTACATAAACTTAAATTATATAGGGAAAAACTTAAAAAATCTTTTCTCTGAAGTTGCAGGAGCATATGGTCCTCTACCAAGTTTGTTCAGGGGTCAAATGTTTTATATAGACTTATATAGTGTGTGTTTTTTTTTTTAAATCTTCTTCTCAGAAACAGCTTGGTCAATTTTGACCAGACTTCACATGGATGATCCTTAGGTGAATGTTTTTTTAATTTGTTAAAATTAGGTAAACACGACATCCAAGATAGCTGCCATAGAAGAATCTTTAAATTACTTCTCGGGAAGCTAAGGCCGTGAGTTCAAATCCCACTGGAGGTATTTATTTTTTTATTTTGTTTATTCTTCATTTTTATTATCGTTTCCTGTTTGGATGAATTTTTTCTTTTGTTTAATTTGTCTAAAGTTTGTATATAAAGATTCTGGATGTTTTACATGGACTTATATAGAGAAAACTTTAAAAAATCTTCTACTCTGAAATTACAAGAGCCAGAGGTTTAATGTTTTGCGTTTGCTATAGGATTTTGGTCCCCTACCAAGTTCGTTCAAATGGTGACCCTTGGGTCACATTTGGCCCCGCCGCAGGAGTCAAATCTTTTACATAGACTTATATAGGGAAATACTTAAAAAATCTTCTTCTGAAACTAAAAGAGCCAGAGGTTTAATATTTTACTATAAGATTATTGTCCTCTACCACTTGTTCAAATGGTTATCCTGTGGTCACATTTTGCCCCGCCCCAGGAGTAACATGTTTTACATATACTTATATAGGGATACTTTTCAAACAAGAGGTCAATGACCTTGAAGCTCTACTGATTGATTTTGATTTCAGGAAGTAGTCGCTACAAACTTGTTTTTAGCCGTGGTGGCCATCTTGAATTTCCGGCCGACCTGAAATTTTGCTAGGATCAATTAGACATCAAGAGCAACATTCCTGCGAAGTTTCAACAACATCCGTCTAGTAGTTTCAGAGAAGTAGTCGCTACAAGTTTTTACTATATAACTCTATGTAACCAAATATGGCCACTGGCAGCCATGTTTAACGTCGAATCAAAATAATGTTTGACTCGGATCAACATCATGTCATGCTGATCATTTTAGAAAAAGTCCCATATCAATATCACTTATAGTTTTCAAGCAGTAGTCGCTACAAACTTATATTTTAAAAATCTATTTTTAGCTGTGGCGGCCATCTTGAATTTCTGGCCGATCTGAAATTTTGCTAGGATCAATTAGACATCAAGAGCAACGTTCCTGTGAGGTTTCATGAAAATCCGCCAAGTAGTTTCAGAGAAGTAGTCGCTACAAGTTTTTACTATATAACTCTATGTAAACAAAGATTGCCGGTGGCAGCCATGTTTAACGTCGAATCAAAACGATTTTTGAGAAGGACCAACATTTCTCTGATCAGAAGAGCTAATGACAAACAAACAAGAGGTCAATGACCTTGAAGCTCTACTGATAGATTTTTGATAGCTAGGTCAACATTCCCGTGAAGTTTGATGAAAATCCATCAAGTAGTTTCATAGGAGTAGTTGCTACAAGTTTTCATTATATAACTCTATGTAAACAAAGATGGCCGCTGGCGGCCATGTTTAATGTCAAATCAAAATAATTTTTGACAAGGATCAACATCATGTCATACTGATCATTTTAGAAAAAGTCCCATATCAATATCACAAACTTGTTTTTTGAAAATCTATTTTTAGCCGCGGCGGCCATCTTGAACTTCCGGCCGACCTGAAATTTTGCTAGGATCAATTATACATCAAGAGCAACATTCCTGTGAAGTTTCTTAAAAAAGTAGTTTCAGAGGAGTAGTCGCTACGAGTTTTCATTATATAACTCTATATGAACAAAGAAAAAGTCCCATATCAATATCACTTATAGTTTTAAAGAAGTAGTCGCTACAAACTTGTTTTTTGAAAATCTATTTTTAGCCGCGGCGGCCATCTTGAACTTCCGGCCGACCTGAAATTTTGCTAGGATCAATTATACATCAAGAGCAACATTCCTGGGAAGTTTCTTAAAAATCCGTCAAGTTGTTTCAGAGGAGTAGTCGCTACGAGTTTTCATAATATAACTCTATGTGAACAAAGATGGCCGCTGACAACCATGTTTAACATTGAATCAAAATAATGTTCGACTCGGATAACCATCATGTCATGCTGATCATTTTAGAAAAAGTCCCATATCAATATCACTTATAGTTTTCAAGAAGTAGTCTCTACAAACTTGTATTTTGAAAATCTATTTTTAGCCATGGCGGCCATCTTGAATTTCCGGCAGACATGAAAATTTTGCTAGGATCATGAAAATCCGTCAAGTAGTTTCAGAGTAGTCGCTACAAGTTTTCATTATATAACTGTATGTAAACAAAGATGGCCACTGGCAGCCATGTTTAACGTCGAATCAAAATAATGTTCGACTCATATAACCATCATGTCATGCTGATCATTTTAGAAAAAGTCCCATATCAGTTTCTCTTATAGTTTTCAAGAAGTAGTCGCTACAAACTTATTTTTTAAACATCTATTTTTAGCCGTGGCGGCCATCTTAAATTTCCGGCCGACCTGAAATTTTGCTAGGATCAATAAGACATCAAGAGCAACATTCCTGTGAAGTTTCATGAAAATCCGCCAAGTAGTTTCAGAGGAGTAGTCGCTACAAGATTTTACTATATAACTCTATGTAAACAAAGATGGCCGCTGGCAGCCATGTTTAACTTTGAATCAAAATAATGTTCGACTCGGAATAACATCATGTCATGCTGATCATTTTAGAAAAAGTCCCATATCAATATCACTTATAGTTTTCAAGAAGTAGTCGCTACAAACTTATTTTTAAAATTCTATTTTTTTTAAAATTTCAATCACCAAATAAATGGTGATCCATTTATTCACCCCGTCATAGGTTTGTGAGGGTCGGGGTGGGCCACCCCTCAGCAAACCGTACAGTTATATGATAAAATATGCGTCAAATATGTATTCAAATATAATACAACAAAAGATTACAGAAGCTAGACTAAAGCATATCTTAATATAGACATAAACAAATGGGGAGGTTTTTTCTTTCTTTACGATTTCAGAATGAGTGCAAACATGAATATTGGCCAAATTTGTTAAAGAGGGGCATTGCAATATGTATATATTTCAAAATATCTTCAGTGGATAATATGTCATGATTGGCATGTATCCCTTTAAAAATTGGAAGACATTTAATTTCACAATCTTCAAATGATAAACGTTACTTATTTATTATTTTTTGCATTCATTCTAAAATCGCAAACAAACTTTTTCTTTTCAAAAAACCCAGTGGATGATTTACATATATTTATATTGAAAAAAAGTTATGTTACATAGACACTCACACATATTAGAACAATGAGACATACATGTGACTTTATACCAGACCTATGTAATATCTCCACTGAGTTTTTCTATTATATTCTTGGAAAAAAAGTTGTGGTATATAAAAAAAAAAGGACAATATTTTTCTATGGAGATGTGACTCTTCATTACTCAATGGGAACAGTGGGAAACGTAGTGCAACAATATATTTACCGTTGTTATTTACTAAAAGCACAGAGTAACATTTAGCGAAAAAGGATCTGATTAGTGTAAAAGGGTTTTATATGCCAACCAGGGCTTTTCAAATTTTTCCAATTGATTGTTTTTAATAGCGTTTATTTTTTCAGTATGATATAGGTATTTAATTTGTGGTTTAAAATTTTCAAAGAATGGAAATCTCCCATCTAACTTGCACTTATATATGAAGTATTTTGCATGTAGAAGCAATTTATTTAAAACAATGTCATATTGAATGGAACCAAAAATAATAATTTTCATAGTCCATTCCGGTTGAATTTGTATATTCTTTTCTGTGCAAGTAAACTTGAAATTATCCCAAAATGTTTTTGAATATCTGCATTCCCAAAATAAATGAGTAATGGTTTCTGATGTATCAGTGCAAAAACTACATGAATTGTCTTTTTTTATTTTCATTTTTGTCAGAAGGAGGTTTGTGGCAGTAATTCTGTGATTCATTTTTACTTGAAACCATTGTAACTTTGTATCTTTTGTGCAAATGAAAGGTATTTTAAATAGTTTATTCCAATCTCTGTCTATATTTAAACCGTACTGACCCCATTTTGCAATAGATGTTGGTTGCACACCTGATTTATTTAAAACTTCATAAATAGAGCGACAGCCCTTTTTTGTTCCAGTTATGAGAGAAACTGCTAATGGGCAAACAGGGTTTTCTAGGTTGATGGCCAGATGTGCAAAATTCAGATTTTAAAGGTACTCCCTAATTGCCGCAGTCATACCTTCATATTCTATAAAATTTGAAAGTATGCTAAACTTTTCTATAAATAGTCTAAAAGGAAGCAGATTACCATTGTTATCCATTAGATCATTAATAAATATAATACCTTTGTCATACCATCTCTTATAAAATACACTTGATCTTCCGATCTTAATGTTATTGTTGTACCATAACGGCTGTGTTAGAAATTGTTTCCATGACAGTGGTTTAACATGTAATAGAGTATCCAGACTTGTGTATACATCCTTCCAAAAGGGATTGCATATATTTTGCAATTTATTTTTTATATAATCATTACCCAGAAATAACGTCTTAGTCGTAAATGGATACATATGTTTATGGATTTTTATACATTTTTTATCTCCAACTAGGAATCTTCTAATCCATGTTAGTGTCAATGAATATATGAATTGTTTAATATTAATCATTCTTAATCCCCCATGTTCATAATCTTGGGTTACAACAGTTCTCTTTATTTTGTCTGGGTGATTATTCCATAGGAAATTAAAACACATATCTTGTAGTATTTTAATCTGACTGTCAGGTGGATTTGGTAAAGATGAAAATAAATGGTTTAATTTTGATAAAGCTAAGCTCTTTATGACAGTAATTTTTCCAATCGGTGTGAGTATTCTTTTTGACCAAGATAGTAGTAATGATTTAATTTCTTTTATTTTTCTATCGTAATTTAATACGACTAGACTATGTAGGTTCGTTGACATTATGATACCAAGGATCACAAAGTCTCCTTGATCCCAATTTAAATTTACATCTTTACAAAGTTTAGCCTTTGAGCCTTTATTTTTCCCAAACCATATAACTCTAGTTTTATCAACATTAACATTAAGACCTGATATTTCTGCATAGAATTTTAAAACAATTAGGGCATATTTAAGTGATTTTTCAGTGCCATCTAATACCAAGGAGGTATCATCGGCATATTGAGAAATTACATATTCAGTGTCCCCTACATTGACTCTTGTGATGTCTTTATTTGTCCTAACCAGTATAGCTAATATTTCAACACATAAGATAAAAATATATGGGGAGAGCGGGTCTCCCTGTCGGCAGCCGCGGTGAATAGAAAACCATTCTGATAAGTGACCATTAACGGAAATGCAGGATTTTATATCAGTGTAGAAAACCTTTATCCACTTCCTTATTCCTTGTCCAAATTGAAAAAAACATAATACCTGATCAATAAATGACCATGAAAGTGTATCAAAAGCCTTTTCAAAATCTACAATAAGAAGTAGTCCAGGTATATAATTTTTTTCAGTATAATAAAACAAATCGTATATAGAACGTGTATTTTCACCTATATATCGACCTGCCAAAAAACCAGTCTGATCATCGTTTATAAGTATAGGTAAAACTTTTTTTAAACGCTGCGCAATGCATGCTGACGCTAATTTATATGAGCAATTTAATAAAGAAATTGGTCTCCAATTTTTTAAGTATTGTTTGTCTTTGTTTGTTTTTGGAATGCATGTTATAGTTCCTTCTTTTTGCGTGATTGAAAGTTCTCCTTTTAATAAACAATGGTTAATAGATCTGAAGAGGAAAATTCCTATATCTTTCCAGAAAAATTTGTAAAACTCCATGGTATAACCACTAGAGCCTGGGCTCTTGAGATTTTGTGCGTTTTTTAAACAAAATAATAATTCTGATAATTCTATTGGGCCTTCTAGTGTATTTTGTAGCTCTCTAGTAAGTTTTGGTATATGACTATCTTTAAACAGTTCATTTAAATTTACATGTTTTACTGGTCTATGTGTATACAATGATTGATAAAAATTCCTAGTTTCTTTTAAAATAGCATGTTGATCTTTTAGGACTTTGCCTTCAGTAGAAATGAGAGAGGGTATACATTTACTTATAAAGTTCCTGTTTTCTAAGTTGCAAAAATATTTTGTGATTTTCTCCCCTTCATCTAACCATTTTGCTTAAGATCTTATTTTTATTCCATCTAATTTTTTTTGTCTAAGTTCAAACAGACTTTTTCTTTTACTTTCTAAAAGAATTAAATCAATATCTAATTGCGCTTCTAACATCTCTATATCTTTTAATAGAGTTGCTTCAGTTTTATCTTCTTGTTTTTTAATAAAAGATGAATATGATATTGTTTTCCCACGAATCTCCATCAATAAAGTTTCAAAAAAAAGTTGATCATCAATATCTAACAACAAATCTTTACAAGGAATGTCTTTGATTTGTAGATTCAAGTTTTGATTTTGAGTTCCATATTGAAGTTTTGTATTGTCAATTACTGTTTTAATTTCATCTATATATTTTTTGTCTTTCAGAAGGGAGTTATTGAATTTCCAGTATGATCTTCCTCTTTCAAATTTTCCAAAAGTGAAAGATATAGTTATTATTGAATGGTCTGTTCTGTACCCGGGTAAAATTGTGCTGTCTTCGATGTCAGTAAATAAATGTTCTGATATTAAAAAGAAGTCTAATCTTGCCATTTTATTAGTATTTGGGCGTCTCCATGTGAACCCCTTTTTATCGAAATTTAGTTCTCTCCAGCAGTCTACTAAGTTACATTCATCAATCAGATTTTTAACATTTTCCCTAGCATTAGGGTTATTTATATTTATGTAGTTAAAAGTATCAATTTCAGGGTTTAAAACCAGATTAAAATCTCCCCCCAGAATAGTTTCGTTTCCATATCTATCAATATCTTGCTTTATGTTTGCATAAAAATCTGGTTTATCTTTATTGGGACCATAAATATTTATTAAGGTCATCCTTTTCCCATTAATTGTAACATCTAGAATAAGTTTGTTACCATCTGAGTCCCCTTCTCTTTTATGTACTTTGTTTTCAAAATTGTTATTAAATAAAATTGCAACCCCTCTAGACTGACTATTAAAATTATTAAAAAAACATTCGTATCCCCACTCTACATGTATATAGTTTTCGTCTTTAAGTACAAAATGTGTATCTTGAAAAAAATATACAGAAAATGACTTTTGTTTTAAAAAATGGAAGACGTCTTTACGTTTGTTTCTATCACCAAGGCCTTGGACATTCACTGAAATAAATGATACCTTTTCAGACATAATTCAGAAGACTGTGCTTTGACACATACTGGCGGTTGGTCAGACTACACTGAACCATGTGCAAATAGTTTAATATAAAAAATAGAATCAACATAATCATAATATAGAGTATATTAAAACTTTGTTCCCTATGATCTGTTCCCACTGAAGTGTCAAAAGAAATAAGAAAGAGCATTTAAAGAGATAAAAAAGTAAGGTATTTTTACATAAAAGAAAAAGGGAGTTATCCATTGGACTTCGGAAAATTTCATAGATTAAATCCACACACTGAAAAAAAAAAGCATAACAAAGACGTGGACAACTACGAAATGTAGTGGTGCGTTCCATGTAACTTGGCTGAGTATTCATTTTACAATTTAAACTTTATACTGTTACTTCTAGATCAACACATTTTACCACATAAAACAACAAAAACAACTTCAGAGTCTCAAAATGATTACAATATACTCATGATGATATATACAACAGACAAGAAAAACTTTGCATCCATCAAAAAACAACAACAACGACAACAAGTATTCACAATAGTTTACATCTTCGCTCCAATTATATAAGATAGACTAGCCTATTAAAAACGAAGTGCGGCATTCAAAAAATTAAGTATTTATTCCGCCTGTGAGATTTTTGAAGACGTTACATATATTAAATATAAACCATTGGACAAATCAAGGTAATACATATTGTCTTGTTTTTTTTTTTTTTTTTTGTTTTTTTTTTAATTGTATAATTACTTGCAATACTGAACCACTTAAACCTATGTAATCAATCGTTGCAAACGGGATTAAAATATTAAAGGGACAAATTCTATTTTTAGCTGTGACGGCCATCTTGAATTTCTGGCAGATCTGAAATTTTGCTAGGATCAATTAGACATCAACAGCAACATTCCTGTAAAGTTTCATGAAAATCCGCCAAGTAGTTTCAGAGGAGTAGTCGCTACAAGATTTTACTATATAACTCTATGTAAACAAAGATGGCCGCTGGCAGCCATGTTTAACTTCGAATCAAAACGATTTTTGACAAGGACCAACATCATGTCATGCTGATCATTATAGAAAAAGTCCCATATCAATATCACTTATAGTTTTCAAGAAGTAGTCGCTACAAACTTGTATTTTAAAACTTTATTTTTACCTTTGGCGGCCATCTTGGAATTCACATCAACATGAATTTTTGCTAGGATCAACTAGACTTTATGAGCAACATTTCTGTAAAGTTTCATGAATATCCATCCAGTAGTTTCAGAGGAGTAGTCGCTACAAATAAAAGTTTACGGACAGACAGACGGACGGACGGACAGACAGACATATGGACGACGGACGCCGCACCACGGCATAAGCTCTGCTGATCTCTGATCCTCTGCTGATCTCTGATCAGTCGAGCTAAAAATCTATGTTTAGCCTCGGTGGCCATCTTGAATTTCCGGGGGACCTGAAATTGTGCTTGGACCAACTAGACATCAAGAGCATAAATTTAACATAAATGACCTACTCAAAACAATTTTCGACAAGGATCAACATCATGTTATACTGATCATTTTACAAAAAGTCCCATATCAATATCACTTATAGTTTTCAAGAAGTAGTCGCTATAAACTTGTATTTTGCTAGGATCAATTAGACATCCAGAGCAACATTTCCGTGAAGTTTCATGAAAATCCGTCAAGTAGTTTCAGAGGAGTAGTCGCTACAAGTTTTCATTATATAACTCTACGTAAAAAAAGATGGCCGCTGGCAGCCATGTTTAACGTCATATCAATTTTTTTTTTGACAAGGATCAACATCATGTCATACTGACCATTTTAGAAAAAGTCCCATATCAATATCACTTATAGTTTTCAAGAGGTAGTCGCTACAAACTTATATTTTAAAAATGTATTTTTAGCTTTGGCGGCCATTTGGATTTCACATCAACATCATTTTTGCTAGGATCAACTAGACTTCATGGGCAACATTTCTGTAAAGTTTCATGAATATCCATCCAGTAGTTTCAGAGGAGTAGTCGCTACAAATAAAAGTTTACGGACAGACGGACAGACAGACAGACGGACGCCGCACCACGGCATAAGCTCTGCTGATCTCTGATCAGTCGAGCTAAAAATGAAAATAAAAAAAGGAAAAATGAAAATAACATAAAAAAACAAAAAAAAACAAATGTAATGAAAATAGCATAAAAAATAAAAATGAAATTAACATGAAAAAAAAATAAAAAAGGCTAAAAAACATCAACATTTACTTAAAATAATAATAAAACAAGAGGTCAATGACCTTGAAGCTCTACTTATAGATTTTGATAGCTAGATCAGCATTCCTGTGAAGTTTCATAAAAATCTGTAGTAATTTCAGAGGAGGAGTCGCTACAAGTTTTCATTATATAACTCTGTAAACATAGATGGCCGCTGGCGGCCATGTTTAACATCAAATAAAAATGATTTTCAACATGGACCAACATCATTCCATACTGATCATTTAAGAAAAAGTCCCATATCAATATCACTTGGAGTTTTCAAGAAGTAGTCGCTACAAACTTGTTTTTTAAAAATCTATTTTTAGATTTGGTGGCCATCTTGGATTTCACATCAACATGAATTTTTGCTATGATCAACTAGACTTCATCGGCAACATTTCTGTAAAGTTTCATGAAAATCCATTCAGTAGTTTTAGAGGAGTAGTCGCTATAAACAAAAGTTTACGGACAGACAGACGGACGGACGCCGCACCACGGCATCAGCTCTGCTGATCTCTGATCATTAAAGCTAAAAATGAAACATAAACAGAACATTAACATAAAAAAAAAATGAAACGAAAAAAAGGAAAAATGAAAATAACATAAAACAAGAGGCTCAAGAGGGCCTGTGGACGCTCTACTAGCTAACATGGCTCTAATAACATCAATGAAGCGAGTGACTGCCATTTACGTTTTTTTTGAAAGTTTCGGGCAAAAAACAGCTTTTAAACTTAATCAAGGGCCATAACTAAAGAATCTGGTAAAGTTTGGTAATGATCAGATGAAAAATGAAGGCCCTACCGTATAATCGAGGCAAAATATAGCATTTTTAACTAAATCAAGAGCCACAACTCCTCTGTAACTGGTCTGACTGGTCCAACATAGAGATGAGATAGAAAATAATAATACTTGTTTAAAAAAAAAAAATGAAAAAAAACCAACAAATAATCAGAAAATAAAAAAAAAAAAAATGAAAAAAAAATGAAAAAATAAATATAGTAATATAAAAAAAAGAAAATCATAAAATCTGGTAAAGTTTGGCAAAGATCAGATGCAAAATGAAGGCCCTATCGTATGACAAGGCAAATTATAGCATTTTTTATAAAATCAAGGGCCATATCTCCGCTGTTACTGGACCGATCTGGCTGGTTTTCGAATTTGTTCGAGCTTTCAACGACATTAACAATCTGATAAAGTTTGGTAAAGATCAGATGAACAATAAAGCCTGTATCGTCTTAACGAGGCAAAATATAGCATTTTGAACTAAATCAAGGGCCATAACTCCGCTGTTACTTGGTCCGATATGAATGGTTATTGAACTTGTCCGAGCTTTCCTTAATATTAACAATCTGATAAAGATTTGATGAACAATGAAGCCCCTATCGTCACAACGAGGCAAAATATAGCATTTTTAACTAAATCAAGGGCCATAACTCCGCTGTTACTAGTCCGAAATGGCTTGTTTTCGAATTGTCCGAGCTTTCATTGATATTAACAATGTGGTAATGTTTGGTAAAGATAGGATGAAAAATGAAGGCCCTATCATCTTAACGAGGCAAAATATAGCAATATAGCATTTTGAACTAAATCAAGGACCATAACTCCACTGTTACTGGTCCGATCTGGCTGGTTTTCGAACTTATCCGAGCTTTCATTGACAATAACAATCTGGTAAAGTTTGGTAAAGATCAGATGAAAAATAAAGGCCCTATCGTCTTAACGAAGCAAAATATAGCATTTTTAACTAAATCAAGGGCCATAACTCCGTTGTTACTGGTCCGATCTGGCTGGTTTTCCAACTTGTCCGAGCTTTCATTGATATTAACAACCTGGTAAAGTTTGAAAAAGATCGGATGAAAAATGAAAGCCCTATCGTGTTAACGAGGCCAAATTATAGCACATTTCAGAAAATCAAGGGCCATAACTCCGGTGTAAATGATCCAATCTGGCGGGTTTTCGAACTCGTCCGAGCTTTGATAGATATCAACAATCTGGTAAAGTTTGAAAAAGATCGGATGAAAAATGAAGGCCTTATCTGGGGCTTTTTTTCGTTCTATAACAGGGGCCAAAATTCGGCTACTTGACAATTCAAAATTTGTCAAATTTTTCACAATTGTGGTCGATTTTTTTTACAATTAAAAAAATAATCAAAAAAAAAATCCCCATTTAACTTTCTCAATATTGTTTACTTTTGGATACATTTACATTGGAAAGTTTATCTAAATGTAACCTATTATGCTGAATAATTGTACATTTGTTTTATAGTGTCCTCCTCCCACAAAAACAATGTATTAATGTATTGAGTAATATTGCTTTTAACAATTAATCTTTCGATACTTTTTTCACAAATCAGAAGGCCCTAGGCAAAAGTTATTGGACGGACGACGGCAAATTAATATTCCTCCGCCTTTGATGGGGGATAATAAACATGGTAGAGGACCATTAGCTGATGCTACATTTAATATGTGAGAGCTCTGTGCCTTACAGTTTCAGAGAAGAAGTTTTTCATCTATGCAAGTCTGTAAAACATGCAAAACCTCTATACATAAAATTTGAACCCCAGGGAGCAGCCATCTTTGTCCCCGGGGACTTCATTTGAACAAATTTGATAGTCCATGGGTTGGTGATCAATAATAAAAAAAACTGTTGAAATCTGTTCAGTGGTTCTTTAAAAGAAGATATTTAAAGGTTTTGATTATTGGTTATTACTTTAATAATTTTAAGTATTTTTTGAAATTGTCAGAGTTATGTAAACAAAGATGGCCACTGGCATCCATGTTTGACATAGAATCAAACTGAATTTTGTTTAGGACCAACTACATGTCATGCCAGTAATTTAAGTAAATGTTCCAAATCAATACCACTTATGGTTTTTGAGAAGTAATTGCCACAAACTTGTATTTAAGCTGTGGCAGCCATTTTGGATTTCCGGCCAACCTGATTTTTACTTGGGACTAACTGGACATCAAGACTAACATTCATGTAAAGTTTTATGAAAGTCATTTTGGTAAAGGTACCAAACCGTTATCACTTATGGTTTTAAAGAAATAGTCGCCACAAAATTGTATTTAAAATCTTTTTTTAGCCATGGCGGCCATCTTGAATTTTAGGCCAACCTGATTTTTACTTAGGACCAACTAGACATCAAGAGCAACATTCCTATATTCCTAAATATTATGATTTATTATGCAACATTACCTATGCAACATTATAATCTCATTAAATTTCATCCTGGCCTAAAGAATATCTTTTTCCAGCTTATAAAAATGTCATGATGCTACCACAAATTTTAATTATTAAGCTATATCAATTAAATCCCTTACAACATCAACCTTAGTATATCGTATTTGCTGCTCAACAAACTCATTTTAAAAATCTATTTTTAGCCATGGCGGCTATCTTGAATTTTCGGCCGACCTGAAAATTTGCTAGGATCAATAAGACATTAAGAGCAACATTCCTGTGAAGTTTCATAAAAATCAGTCAAGTAGTTCCATACTATATAACTCAATGTAAACAAAGAGGGCAGCCATGTTTAACGTCAAATCAAAAAGCTTTTCGACAAGGACCAACATCATGTCATCAGGGTTCGACACTAAAGGGGACCCGGGGGCTCGAGGTCCTTAGTTTTCATGTCGGGGCCTTTAAGTCTATAAGGAGCCCTGCTGGCCCCCTGAAATTTCGGGGTGTGAACCAAGTAAAAGTATGCACATTTTTGGAAATGAATTCCGTGGGTTCAAATAGTGTGAAAGATGGAAATACAGTAGTGACCTGTAGAGAGTATTGTGGGTAACTAAACTATACAGTACCAGTAATACAGCATATTTCAGTAATACAGAGGTATAAATTGGGAACAAACACAGCTGCAGTTGGTTAGAAGGAGTAGTAGATAAGCATTTTCCATCATTATATAATACCAAAATGTGTCCGGTCTTAAAAATTGGGAAGGGCCCTTTGATTTTAAAAATTAAGGGCCCTGTGGCCCCTTTGGTAAAACAGTTAGTGTCAAACCCTGGTCATGCTGATCATTTTAGAAAAATTCCCATATCAATATCACTTATAGTTTTGAAGAAGTAGTCGCTACAAACTATTTTTAGCTTTGGTGGCCATCTTGGATTTCACCACAAGATGAATTTTTGCTAGGATCAACTAGACATCATGGGCAACATTTCTGTAAAGTTTCATGAAAATCCATCCCGTAGTTTCAGAGGAGTAGTCGCTACAAAAAAAGAGTTTACGGACAGACGACGGACACCGCACCACGGCATAAGCTCTGCTGATCAGTCAAGCTAAAAATAATGGAGTTTTCAGTTTGCTGAGATGACATTTAAGTGCATTTGTTTAAAAACAAAAGGCCATTCTATAAAAAAAATAAGGTAGGTCAATGTCATAGATGAAATCCATGTGTCCAAAAAGATGCACTACCCAAGACACAACTACGTCAAAATAGAATGTTTTGTCTTCCCAAGATTAAGCTATAAACTAGGTTTAAAGCATCTAGTGCACTGCATAATTATAATTGAGAAAGTGATGTAAATGTACCAATTAAAGTTATCTGCCCTTTGCTTGGAGGGTGAAGGTCACATCCACATTTGCTTTGTCGCGTTGCAATGTACCACTCAAGATACAACTATAAGCCAAGTTTGAAAGGTCTAGTGCATACAGTTTGTGAAAAAGTGACCTAAACGCAGAAGTTGAAGGAAAAATGGAAAAATTATAAGGTTATCTGCCCTTTGCTTGTAGGGTCAAGGTCACATCCACATTTGCTTTGTCACGTTGCGATGTACCACCCAAGATACAACTATAAGCAAAGTTTCAAAGGTCTAGAGTATGGTGTTTGTGTGAAAATGACCTAAATGCGAAAGTTGAAGATAAAAATTAAGTTATCTGCCCTTTGCTTGGAGGGTCAAGGTCACTTAAACATTTGTTTTGTCACCTTGCAATGTACCACCCAAGAAACAACTATAAGCAAACTTTGAAAGGTCTAGTGTATACAGTTTCCCCGGTTTTGTACAATGTTTAGTTTAAATGATCAGATTAGTTTTTCTTGACTCGTTTGTTTCTGGTGGATGGTTCTTTGTCATTCGAGAAGCATGATGTAGGACATATTGGCCTAACTGTGCCAAACTGTTCCCAAAGGTCACGGATTTGCTGCAGTCCTTACTTAACAAACGACGAATGTTTTTGTTTTTGACCAGCGACATAGCGTACCTAATTACAGCCACCAGTCTTCCATGTTGTCTGTAGTGATTTTGATTGGATGAATGCAGGGTTTGACATTAACGCTTGTCCGCTTGTCCGATGCCATGCAGATTCTATTTGGGACAAGTTAATTGTCCCAGGTGACCTGTGCGATGGACAACTAAATTTGTTCATAATCAAACAATTAATTTTGCAACTTTAAAAATGAAAAATCGCGAGTGAAAAAATGTGTCAAGACACATCGTCGAGCACCTTATAAATGATGAATACAATCTCTCTTGTTTTCTTTGGTTGAGGCGTGACTTTCGTGTAATTACGAGAAAAACCGACTGAACTCGCTCATTTCTGTATATCATCGGAAATACTGCTCATAGGTATTTCCAAAGATACAAACGTCGATTAGATGGGTTTGGTTTATTTGCCCCGGCAAATTACCGCGTAAACCGTAACAAAAATCGGAAATGGATTGATTTTAAACATATTTATAGTTAAATATAAAAATATTTTGTAATTAATTGCGTACAAATCGTACAAACTCGCTCCTTTTCGTAGATCATCAGAATAACGAGCAGCATGCTGGTTCTATGGGCGCCGCCATTGTTTATTACACGTGACTGAACCCACATGACCGAAAAGTAGTATCCAAGATGGTATCTATTACTTTCCGATATTATTTTTGAAGGCAGTTCGGATCGCTGAGTTACGAGTTTTGTTTAACCAATCATTTTTACGGTAACTGCCGATCTCATGTCGAACATGTGCATAGACGGTAGGTGGCGTATTTTAAACCATATTTTCTCACAACATTATAAATATTACAGACACCGGCAATGACCTAACTTGACCTTGAAAAATAAATAGTCTTTGTCACCCAGACATACGCAATCTGCTCAGAAAAGGTGGGCCATGAAGGTGGACATGCGGCTGGGTGATCGAGCCTAGAAAATAAACAAAAAAAATGTGGCCAGAAAAATGATAATGATCTTGTTTTTTTATCACTTTTACATGAAGTGCGGGGACAAGTAAATTTGGCTGGGGACAAGTAAATTTTTAAAGTGGCCAAAAAAAGTTAATGTCAAACCCTGAAATGAGTCTATCGATATGTTTGTGCTTAGTATTTGCCTATCGACACGTTCATCCTATATTTTACTCGCGCAAGTTTCCTATGTTTTTTTGTAAATGGCAGTTCAAACTTGCAGCGGAGGAAATAAAAAAATACTATTTTTCAAAAAAAAAAATCTTTCTGAAAATGGGATTTTTTGAGAGAAGGGTTCGTAAAACATAGAATAAAAAAGGGCCTTCGAATTAGATTATCTTGATAATGAAAAGACAGAATCTTCAGAGAATGCTAACATCTTATCAGTCCTGCAAAGCAGAAAAATAACAGTTGTTAAAACTGACACTGGAAAAAAGTGGAAAACCCCACCATCTATCAAAGGGGACATTATGTCACCATCACATACATGAGATATTTTCAGGACCTCAATCTGGGAGTTTAGTGATTTTTTTAAGGATCAGATTCATGCAAAAATCTGGGAGTTTTTTTTAATCATAAATGTTAGCATGTGCGGGGTATTTTTTATCCAAATATAATAAATGAATGCCATAAAATACAGTTTTAAAATAGTTTTTACTAACTTCTTTTAGAAAGGGAAATAGTCATAACATTAATTTAATTAAACAATATAATATTTTCATGCTTTTGAATATTTTTTGATTATTTTTTTTATAATTATGAAATTTGAATGACAATTACGATACAAACATTTAATATCATCTAACACTATTATTTAGATACGTATTTTCATTATCCAAAAGCCCTAAGGAATAGAAACTCCAAATGAAAATTTTACTTTCGTTTTCTCTATCCAATAATTGTCATCTTCCACGTCTATATACATGATAGAAGTTTCTTTTAAGTAATAATCCAATTAATTACCTACATCATTAATGACTTCAACAGCATGCTGCTACTGGCTAATCAACTGTCCATTATATCCTCAGGCCACTGAGCTGAAGTTGGCACTCACTTTCTATCACTCAAAAAAGCTATCACGCAATTTCAAGCGGCATTCCGCATGAGATCCTCACACGCGTTAGAACACATTTCACTGCATGAATAATAATTAGTTTTGTTTAGCGGCTTATTCATGTTATTTTTTCGAGCCGCCCCAAAGAGAGGTAAAGGATACATAGCAATTGGAAACCGTGACCAACTCATAATTTATAATATACATGTATAACATATTTCTATGATTCTTTAACAAGCTCCGAGGATAGATTCCGATACAGAGGATAACTATTCGACAGACGAGGCTACGGGAAATAGTAATAACAACAAATATCCGCTAGGTATAGTATTCTGTATGACGCTAGTATAGTGTGTACCCGCAGGTTTGTCACAAATACCCCTCCCACACACCCTAAATAGGCTTATCAGCCAGTTATACTTAGAATTATATGATGACTTTGCTGGGCCACCATACTTTCAATCGAGATATGATCAGACCGATTGTCACCGGATCTCGTTAGGTATTAGCAGTCTGTATGAAGCTAGTATAGTGTAGTAGTGAAAAATGCTTGCTAGCGTTCATGCCCTCTAGCCCTGGGTTGAGCAGAACTAAATATTTAAAATGTCAACAGTAGGAGAATTTGAGCAATCCTGAAGATAGTATACATGACAGTGAACGTGGAACCTTCAATGAGGGATTTTTTATACCATTCCATGCCCAGCGGTCTATGGTTTAGGTTCTAACAAAATGCTTTGCCCTAAACGAGAAAACAATGTGCACAATAAACAAACTTGAATTTAGTTGGGAGCAGAGGTTATAAAGTCTGCGTCGTATCAGATGTTATAGTCAAGAGACTAAACTAAAAAGCTGACAAGATATCCTAAGTGTGATTAAACAATACTCAGCACCTTTATAGGCTGGAGTAGCGGAATCAACTATTCTAAATTAAAGTAAGAAAACAAAAGTATTTGAGAATGTACCACTGATATCTGTATATAAATATCGGGCTGAGTGAACTCCAAAGATCGAAATGAATAACAGTTCTGATTGCAATCACAAGGAGACATTTACCCGCCGTTACACTGCTTAGACAACGTTACTGTGATATATAAAACGAGTATGTGATGAGGAATTTGGAAACCGTTTATCAAAACTCTATCCACGTGTTCATATCAAATACTAATGCATATGGGCCGATTAAAAGAATGTGTTTATTCACGCGTTCTTAAATACCCGTGGTTGAATAGGCGTCAAATGAATTATGAGTTGATATCTCTTAATTCGTTGATCCAGTTTTAAAGCCGTTTATTGTGAGTCTATGGCCTTTGGATTATCAACATATATCAGTTATATATATATCTCATCGTCAGTAGGTTTAGAAACGGTGTTAATCTGTTGTAACATCTGCCTGTTGATGGCGGGACATTAGACTACATACTTTTACTTCAATATTTCATATGGGTTTTTCATAATTAAGACGGATTAATAATATTTCATCTCTTGAAGACCAGAGAATAGTTTAAATGGGCTCAGGCATCCGACCAGTCGCTAAATTAAGACTGCAATATACAGCATTTACCTTTAACTATTCTGGTGACAGATGACTGCATAGGCTGGGCACCCATTGCTACCAACACATCTGGATTAGGGGAAGGCCTCTGAAATATGATACACACATTATTAATAGGACAAAAATATGCTAGCCTACGAAAGTATTATATACAATTGAATTACATTATATTTCATCAGTTCCGGCTTTAAAATATTCGTAACTTATTGTGAACACTTGGACCTCTAAAAGAGCCTGATTTTTTTAATGAAACTTTAACAGGCAGTTACTGTCTATGTATTAGTATTTATAAATGCTCAAAAGAAGAACATTATGACGCATGCTTGATTGTCCTTTAATAAACAAGAGGGCCAGGACATCCCTAGAACGCTCACCTGGTAATCATGGGCAATAAGTCTGTTGTGTCTAGTCTGGCAGAGGTATTTTTTAATTTGTCCCACTTTCTTCTATGAATGAGATTTCATAAAAATGGGTTTGTGGGGTGGGGTTGGGGGAGGGAGGATATGGATGGATATGAATCAGGCAACTTTTTTAACCTTTTATTGATATTAACATTCTAAACAAATTTGGTAAAGATCAGATAAAAAATTAAGTAACTACAGAAAATACAATATAACATTTTTCAATAAATCAAGGGCCATAACTCTGTCGTTATTAACAAGATCTAGCTGGTTTTCGAACTTGTCCAAGATTTCAATGATATACAGCGATTTGCACTAGACATCTTACCGATGCTTCCTGCCAAGTTTCGTCGAAATCCAAAAAGTTGTTTAGGAGGAGTAGACCCGACAAGAAATTTAAAGTAAAAATAAAAATGTCATGGGGTCGTAACTCCGTCAAAAATCAACGAACCGGAAAAAAACGCAATATGCACAACTGGACATCATACCAATGCTTCCTGCTAAGTTTCGTCAAATCCAAAAAGAGAGGGAAAAAAACAACAACAAAAACACATAATATATATTAAAAAAATAATACAACAAAAAGAAAAAAAAAAAAGAAGAAAACTTGGGAAATAAATAAATAATAATAATTAAAAATCAAAGGACTGAAGGTCCTGAGAGTCGCCTTGATTGAACAGTGTCTATCTTCTTGATGAGGTTAAAGGTTTTTAAATATTGAGAAAGAAAGAGTAAAAAAAAGTTTTTTTTTTTTTGTTGTTGTTTTTTACGCCACCCACACCACCAAATATTGGCCGCGATTTTTTCAAAAATGGCCGTGCAAAAGACGGCTGCATGGTTGGCTGCCTAATAACTTCCCCTCTGGAAAATAACCGATAGTATGAATCAAATTGAGTACAATGTACAATAGTACGAATCTAATTGAGTACGAAGTATGAAATTTCGTAGGAGTTGTCGTTCTTGAATTCATTCTATTTTTAGAAGCAACAACGCCTTGATAAATCTGCTAACATACAAAGGAAACAGACCGATGATTTTCGAAAAAGCGATTTTAGCAATTTTACTGTGTTTTTCACACAATTCCGTGGGGCCGGGAGGAGGGTTAGAATTCCGTGAGATTTCATCTCACACCGTGAGATTTCATCTCACACCGTGAGATTTCATCTCACGCCGTGAGGTATCACATGTATGCAATAACTACAATATTTACTGACATTTAGTTCCCAATTTGTTATCTGGGTCACACGTCATGAGCGGGACATCCGGGTAACTCCATTCATGAAATATATATATGCGTGTATTATTGCGTATAGTATTTCAGTTACTTTTTTAAAAAAGACACGTATATACTGTATACAATGATAATTATTCACAATCTGTAAATATATTATTCGGTATATATAACGTTCATGTCAGTCACCTTATGAAATTAAGTTTTACTTGATGCAGTTAAAGGAACTACATTCTCGAAGTGCGTAAAGCACCCAATCCGAATTGTTTGGTGTATTAATGCGCGTAATATTTCGGTAAACCTACAAAAAAGACATGTTTATACTGTATACAATTAAAATTATTTCATTATTTCACAATCAGTAGTTATATTACTCGGTATACATAACGTTCATGTCAGTCACCTTATCAAATTAAGTTGTATTTGAAGCAGTTAAAGGGGACTACATTGCTTACAACGGTAAAGCGTCTCACCCGTTTTAAAAACTCCCTATTCAGAAATTGCACTATATACATATACGGTATATACGATTCCAAAGAGTCAGCATGCTGACGCATGGCGACTCAAAAAACGTTTGCAAGTTTGGTTAAGATTGCTCAAGAAATTTGGCCTCTATCGTGTAAACAAGATGAAAAACTGCATTTTTAGCTAATTCAGGGGCCATAACTCTGTTGTTACTGGTCCGATCCACAGGGACTGGTCACTTTTAATTTTTGCCCTCTATTATTATAATTATATCGCGAAATTTAGTAAAATGCTGGTGTTCTTATTCAGAGGTCAAATTGACGTTCGAAACAATCTCAATTACACGCACACTATATACTAACATGTGCAGAAATGAATTTCCTATCCAACAATACCTTTCTTCAGACGATCCCTTGTAAATTCGCTGAGATATCCGAGTTCAAAGTCAGTAAAGTGCAATTTGACCCTGGTCGTCGTTTGTCTATGTCCCCTATGTAAACAAATGAATTTTACCGAAAATCAGGTGTCCGTTAATTGCGGCGCAGTATTCCAGCTTCAAATCACAATCAATTCACTAACAAAAAGCACCGATACGGTATCACGAGAAAGTCACATAACGAGTATTTAGCCACTTGTTATCGGCACTTTACAAATGAAACCGCCATTTTTAAATGATTTACAGGGCCGAATGACGTCATAATGCGTATTATAATAGAGTTATGGATAAGCACAAAAGTATTTTCTAATATATTTAAGAATAATTTTAAAAAGTAAAAATACTTACCATAGCTGTTAGGTTTGCATTATGACGTCATTCGGCCCCGTAAATCATTTAAAAATGGCAGTTTCATTGGTAAAGTCTGCTAGTGCCGATAACAAGTGGCTAAATACTCGTTGTTATGTGACTTTCTCGTGATACGGACTATGCAAACTGATAAAATATGGATTTATTTACGTATCAGTGCTTTACGTTAGTGAATTGACACCTGATTTTTGGTAAAATTCATTTGTTTACATAGGGGATATAGACAAACGACGACCAGTGTCAAATTGCACTTTGGTGACTTTGAACTCGGATGTCTCAGCGAATTTACAAGGGATCGTAGGAAAAAATGTATTGCTGGATAGGGAATTCATTTCTGCACATGTTAGTATATAGCGTGCGTGTAACTGAGATTGTTTCGAACATCTGCTTGACCTCTGAAAAAGAACACCAACATTTTCCAAAATTTCGCGAGGGCAAAAATAAAAAGTGACCAGTTCCTGTGGTCCGATCTGGCCCATTATAGAACTCGTCCGAGATTTTATGGTCATAAACAATCTGTGCATGTTTGCTTAAGATTGCTCAAGTAATGTGGCCTCTATCGTGTAAACAAGCTAAAAGTTGACGACAGACAGACGACGGACGAAGAGTGGTCACAATAGCTCACACTTGAGCACGAAAACTTGAGCACTTTGTGCTCAGGTAAGCTAACAAGAGGCCCACGAGAGGAATCTCTATTTGTTAAACGTAACAATTTAAAGGTAGTGCATTCTTTGAAATGTATCAAGCATTATATTAATCTGCAAAGCAGCATCAATAATTATGTTCCCTTTTGAACAAGCATATTCATCCAAACTATGGTGTTATTGTCAACCGCCAAAATACTAGGATGAAAATAAACATTGCATGACCTCGAATTTGGATGCACAACACACCGTCTATCTATAGAAAACTTCTTCAACATCAGCTAGGTTTTAGTTATTACAAACTACCTACATCTTTCTCTAAGTTACACAAACCAGCTGAAAAGTACTATGCCAACCTAAAAACATTACTGCATCTAGGAGTAGCACAGCCTTTATATTATGAGGTACACGCTTTAAATCTATACCGAAAAACTGTCGAAATCTGTACAACGGTTCTTGAGAAAAAAGGAAGGTTTACATTTGTTATGCTAATGGCGACCAGCTTGGATGTCGCGTTGTCCTAAATTTAATAAATAAACATCAGGATACCGTCAGATAATCCATATGAAGTTTGGTCAACATCGTCTTAGCGTAGAACGGATGATGGATATAAACTTCCACTCATTTAGTAACTGTATCACCTTTCTTTCCTTTACTTCTTTAATTTCTTTATTTTTTAAACCATATAGTGACTGGAGGCAATCTTGAGAAAATACTAAAAGGGTGTGCCATGCAACACTTGTGCCACCTGGCATCTGCTTAACTCTGCATTAAATAATTGGTAAGAAGAACTGTTTCATGACCATAGGTCAATCTTTGACCATGTTATGAGCTTGGTTAGGCTGCAGCTTAGAGTTTCATGAAAAGGGGCATAACTCTTCAGAAATAAAAGTGAGAGTTATTGGACAGGTCAATGGCATTGTAAAATTGTTAAGAAAGAACTATATAAAGATTCATATTTTTCCAAGTTATGAGCTCGAATAGGTTGCAGGTTAAAGTTTTATAGAAAGGGAAATAACTGTGATGAAATGAAAGTCAGAGTTATTGGACATTCCTTTCGGTAATATGAAGATAATACTTTTCAAGTTATGTCAATTTATGAGCTCGGTTAGGTTGCCAGTTAAAGTTTTATGAAAAGGGTCATACCACTGTCAAAATGAAAGAAAGAGTTACTGGACATGTGTTACGACCTTCCTTGGGTTTACGATAAAGATACTGGTGAGCTTTATGAACATCGATCAAATACTTTTTCAGTTATGGTAAGTTATGATCTTGGTCATGTTGCAAGTTAAAGTTTTATGAAAAGGGGCATAACTCTGCCGAAATGAAAGTCAAGAGTTATTGGACATGTGTAAAGACATTTCTTGAGGTAGGATGAAGACCTAGTTTGGTAAGCTGTTATAGTTTTGGAGGAGTAGGCAACACAATTTTACAATATTAAGATTTGAGAATGGACTGAAAAAATGCAATGTCTATATCCACCGCTTTTCGTGAAGGTGGAGGATAATAAGGGTCATCCTCTTAACAAGGACAATAAAATTATAAAGTTTGCAGACGGTGAATGTTATCCTTTAAGTTATTATGCGAAAATGGAAGTGTGACGCCCAAGACAACAATGGACAAAGTGATCCCTAAGTGTCAGCCATGCTACTCAGACATAATTTGTTTTGTTCTTCCTAATCTCACTATTCAAAAAATGATTAAATATGTTTCATCTTTCTCTAAAACTAGCAGCATCCCACTAGTTTTACAGAATTAAAATAGAACAATAATGTTTTCTCATGTATAAAAGTAAAATTACGTATATTTATAAGCGGCTACAGAGTGCCAGATTTCACAATACCAACAGAACCAGATATTAAAAACTCTCGGATTTCTTGCCGTTCCACCTTGTTACAATCTTAATTGGAATAGACCTGCCAAGCATGTCACAGTCTACGCGCACACTTAAATAATTTTCATTGTTGTTGTTATAGCAACCACATTGATACCCGATCAAATATATAATTACATTTAGTTTTATAATTTCCCTCACTTTATTTATTCATGTATATATATACTAGTCGAAATTCCCAAGTACCCAGCTAACAACATGTCAATACTAGAACTGTCGCTGAAGGCAGACAAATATACCCCGCTGCCCCTGCCGCTTTGACCCCTGCATTTAACTGCACCAATAAACATTTCCTTGAAATCACATTCACTTGAAACTGAATCATCAGAAATATACAAAAACAATCCATAGGCCAATGCATTTGTATTAAAGGATTCCCACTGGCTAAAACTACAAAGGGTCATAACTCATAAGATCTTTTTCTTCACTAACATTCATATCATAGTAAATGAGCATACTAAGTATTAAAACAATCCATATAATGAATGAGGAGTTAGACACACGAGATTTCCCTATATAATACATGTAAGAAAATCAAAGGATCATTACCCATGTAAAAATAATCAATGTCAATGTCAAAAAATAATTCTGCCCTAACATCTTCACATCATACTTATTTAGCATGCCAAATATTAAAACAAACCATCAAATAATGAATAAGGAGTTAGACACACAAGATTTCCCTATATATAATGTATGTAAGAAAACCAAAGGACCATAACTCGTGTAAAAATGATCAAATCAAAAATCTTTTTCTTTGCTAACATCTTCACATCATATTTAATCAGCACGTACAATATTAAAACAATCCACTTAAAAACGTATGAAAACTTAAACACACAAGATTTTGCCCTATATCCTTTGGGTACCTTTCACCGGTGGGTACTGATCGCCAGTGTAATCCGAAATATTCGAATTCGCGCTGTTACTTCCGCTGTTCTTTGTTTACAAATGGTGCATTTCAACCAAAGTGTAGTGAAATGCCCATTTTACGTGTAAGGTCCATTTTATTTTCATTTGAATTCATAAAACTTGGAATTCTGGAGAATTTTAATCATCACATTTAGTACTTCCATTTAAAAACATCTAAAAACCCTGCAAAGAAAAGTGTGTCTGCTATATAGAAAGCAAAACAATAATTTAATATGACATAATAGACATATGCGCTTTTTCTCAGAATTTCTGGTAAAAATGGAACTTTTTGCTATTTTAAAAATAAAAAATCTGATTATTTTTTGTAGTTTCCCACTATTGGAGAAGGGATAGTATAATTTCCTGTGCTCTCACTGTGGCATTTAAAACAGAAAGATAGAAAGAACTTATTGTGGACATATTTTATGGCTTTTTTTCTTTTCTTTTTTAATAGTAATGGTGAATTTAAAAAATACAAAACAAACATCTTCGATTTATTAAAGTGTTGTTGCTCTTTTGTTTTTACCATATTGGCGAGACGTTTTGTCTACAGTACAGTACAGTAGTGTATGCCTATTATTTCAGCAGCAAAGGCAATATTTTACCATTACACCGGCGATCGGTACCCAAGCGAAACAAATATGGCGGCTGTTCTTCCTTAACTAACAACATTTTTATGAGTGGTAAAATGATATTTATTGGCAGAAAAAGTTTTTATAATTAAGTGAAAATGTTTTTTTAGTCAGATAAAGAAAAATAAGATACCTAATCACAGACTTATACATTTCTTTTAATAAGTTTGCTATTAACTACCACGGCGATCAGTACCCCCATAATATAATATATATAGATTAAAAAATCAAAGGGCCACAACTCATGTAAATCTGATCTAGTCAAAAATCCTTTTCTTTGCTGACATCTTCATGTCATACTAAATCAGCATGCCAAATATTAAAACAATCCATGAAATAATGAATACGGAGTTAAGCACACAAGATGTTTGTCTACAGACGGACGGACGGGCAAGCTCAAACCAGTAAACCCACCCTTCAACTTCATCGGGGCAGGGTGGGTGTATAACTATTCTCATTGTTTTGTGTATTTCACGCTTGATTAGAGATATGACTGAACTGCAAAATAATGAGTTTAAATTGGCTGCTCTGACTGCATGAAGACATTTAAAAGCTTTCAAGTCGATGTGTTTTCTTAATAAATTATAAAATTATACAATTGGGTACATAGCATTTTATTAAGTACTTCAAATTAGTGCAGCGTTCGATGTTTCTAATGCTAAAATATGCCAACTAAAAGTATTTTGACATCATGTTTTACTAGCATTACCTTACAAATGCAATCAAAATATTTAATGTATAACGCTGAATTACAGTTATTTAAATCTCAAACTATTTTCAATTAAAAGGGAGGTAATTTAGGATTATCCATATTTCATTTTTTTATAGATGGAACATCTGCAATAAATGGGTTTTTACTGTTATGTTTTTTTTTATGTTATTTCCTACCAGTTTTAAGACGTTTATATCTTTAAGCGGACTTGGATTGATGTTATGTGTTTTATAAGCACATATCGTGTTTTTATCTGCATTTCCTTCGACTTTTATACTTATTTTTATATAAAGGGAGGGTAACTCTCAAAGCTGCAACAATTTAAACAAAAAATAAATATTTCAGAAACTATTGGTCCAAACAAAATACTTTTCACAAAACTATTCTAAAATATATTTAAAATAAGAAAATTACCGTATTTTACCTTGTATATAACGCACCCGTGTATAATACGCACCCCCCTCTCGGAGGTCAAAACTGGGGTAAAAAAGTTGTTTCCGTGTATAGTACGGATCAAAATATTATGCTTTCTATTTCAGATAAAGGTGAAGTCATTTGTTAAGAAACATGAACAGAAGAAGCTTTTCATTTTCATTTGTATTTAACGCATATTCAGACTGTGATGTATTGTAGTAATAGTGGTAAAATAAACTAGTGGGAGGGGTGTGGGTGTGTTTATTTATTTGTGTTGACAGTAGTTTTCCTAGATGAACCATTCAACGAAAATAAAAATAAAAATTAAAAAAAAATAAAAAATCACGATCGAGATAATTAGCGTACAAAAGAAAATATAATTACTTCAATCATTAATTGCCAATCTTCAGGGGAGTACCTATCTTGTATCATCTCATCAAAAAGCCAATTATAATGCCGCAGATAATTGTCCGTAATCCGATAATTACATCTACTAAAACGCAACAAAGTCGTTGGTTACCGCAGGGCTTTATATGACATAAAAAGCCCTGGTTACCGTAATCCATTATGCCGATTATACTACCATTGTGTATTCACGGGAACCAGAGTTTATCATAAGTGAATCAGATGGGTAACGCGTGATCAGTTACCTGTACCACATGGCTAAATCTGGTAAAGGTCACACGGCGGGTCAAAGTGCATCCTCAGAAATAGTCGATACTCGCGGCAACTTCAAAGGATTATAAAAATAGAATAACACATTCTACCCATGTTTATAATGTGTCAAAACTACAGCCGAGGTGCGATATTGTTTGACCCAATTATCAATCATCAAATGTGTACCGGTAAGCATGTTTTCACAAGCATTATTGAATAATTGCCATTTCAAAGTAGGGTGATTCTGCCTTTCTACGCCGTCTAAAATATATGTATTTCAAAATAAAGCAAAAACTTCATTAATTTTTTATAAAATATTAAATAAAATCCTATAAATATAAGAATAGAATAGAACTGTAAAAATACTACATGTACCCAGTATGTACCAGTCTAAACAGCTGGAAGTCACGTGATATTACGTCACGCGATATAAACAAAAAGATCGAGGGACGATTTTTCACACAATTTATTGAAGTTTTACAACAAACATGCAAACATTTATACAAAAAGAAGCATCATAATACACTTTATTCATTTATAAATCGGATTAAGTCAATATATTACTTATATGAAGCGAGTAAATTACGAAAAAATTGTGTATTATCGGTATTCACAATTTTCTGTCTCAATTTCTGTTCGTCGTCAACGTTTTTCTTGCCAGACATCGATTTCCTGCAAGAAAAAAAAAGTTATTTTTATTGTTTCCTTATATTGTACGCACCCCCCTTTTGGAAACCGTAAAAGTGGTAAAAAAACTGCGTACTATACAAGGTAAAATACGGTAGTGAGAAATTAGGAGTTTTGTTCAGTATACAAGTAAGTTGTAATGCCTTTTTACATCATTATACATCTGCATTGCATAGACATGACATGATGAATCTGAAACTCAGACATATATCTCTTTTGAAAACTATTGGAACCTATATCTGTCTTTTTCTGAAGATAAAAAATACATACGACTTGCTTTGCTATTCCTCCCTCAGAAGTCTTTTCTGTCTGTTTTTGTTTCAGTTTCCACGACAACTGAATCATCAGTTTAGTTTTATAATTTCCCTCACTTTATTTATTCATGTATATATACTAGTCGAAATTCCCAAGTACCCAGCTAAGAATATGTCAATACTAGAACTGTCGCTTAAGGCAGACAAATATACCCCGTCTCTGCCGCTTTGACCCCTGCATTTTACTGCACCAATAAACATTTCCTTGAAATCACATTCACTTGAAACTGAATCATCAGAAATATACAAAAACAATCCATAGGCCAATGCATTTGTATTAAAGGATTCCCACTGGCTAAAACTACAAAGGGTCATAACTCATAAAAAATAATGACATGAAAGATCTTTTTCTTCACTAACATATTCATATCATAGTAAATGAGGCCAGGAAAAAAATATCTCTGTTTCTGGTTACCCGAACGTCCCTATTTTTTGGCGCCAACCCTACAGTTTTTTATCATAACAAAAAGAAATTAAAAAAGAAGAAAAGATTTCCGTGTTATTAGTTGAAAACAAACATGTTTTAAGTTTTCCTGAAACAATGTCCCAGAGTAATGTTGTTATAGACAATGTGTGAAGCTCTATCTGGTCAACATTTGATACCTTACTGCTTTCATCAATTTTTTCTCTGGCCAAATTCCGAGAATTATCTACAAATCTGGGCTGGTTGGAATCGCAGATGTATGTAATTCTCGAAACCGAAAACCGAAAACAACTTGACCAAACTGTTTTTCTGTGACAAGTCCAAATGCTTCGAAAAACGCGATTTCCAGTTAGGTATACATTCATATTTATTTTGTTCAATAGTGATCCATAGTTAGGTATACATTCATATTCATAATTTTGCATTACAGAGATGTTGAGATTTTATTTTATTTTCAGTAGGTGATAAAATTTGTATTACTCGGTTTTTATCCTTAGGTTCTATAGTAAAACAAAAATCTTTTTGCAGAGTAAAAAGATGATAATTTTCAAGATTTTGATTTTAAAATATACATATATTGAATCGTTTTGCATGAATGTGCATGAAATAGGCAGGGTTTTAAAAGAATCACACTGTAGATACCTTAATATTAACAGTAACCTTGGTTGAACATCAAGGATAAAGACCGAGTTTATCACCTACCAGAATGTATTGGTTATATCTTATTTCTGGTCACTGATTGGTCAGTTTTTTGGATGATGCCCTATCAAAATTATGAATTTATTTTGTTCCATAGTGATCCATAGTGATCGCGTTTTTCGAAGCATTTTTACTTGTCACAGAAAAACGGAGACCAGAGAGAGCTTCACACCTTGGCTATAACTACATTACTCTCGGTCATTTTTTCAGGAAAACTTAAAATATGTTTATTTTCAACAAATAACACAAAAAGGCTGAAGGCAGCTATTATTTATATATTCTTTTGTCTAGATTTGATTACTATTTTTATGATTTTTTTTATTTGGATACATCAATATAATTTCAGTGATTATTTTAAAAAAAAAATTACAGGCTTAATGTACGACTCTTGTTAATGACAGTTTTAATATTATTAAAAGTTTAGTTTTATGACAGAATAACAAACAGATTTGACAAATATCTAGAAGACTGAGAAGTGGTATAAATACTAAGCGTAATGTCAAAAATCATACAAATATTTGCAATATTAAAGATGATTTGTGTGCGTCAGCATGATAGGACACTTAGGCTGTGTCATTCTTGAATTAAAACTTAATTAAGAACCTAGCAAAGATGCTATACAGTTGCTGCCACGCGGATTACGACTAATCACACTCAACGTGGGGAATTTTATCTCAAGGCGGACACACTGATGTTGTCCCCGATCGGCGGACAGTCACTCAACGCGGGGACAATAACTTTTGACCACCGCGAAACAACCACCGCGATTCGCTGTGATCCATTTCGATTCGCACACCACTTTACCTGGTGTGAAATCGCAGGCCATCGCCGCGATTTACCTTCAGTATCGATGTACATTTTGCAGTCAATTTAATGCATCATTAATCAATAACTATTAACAAATCGAAGCAGAAGACAATTTTATTTTTGTTTTCGGAAAATTCAAATGCCCGGATAATGTTTTCACGATAGTTATATGGCAGTTCCTATGGGTTGCACAAAATACCCAAATCTACCAATTCTACCCAAATCCACCCAAACTACCCAAATCCCTTACCCAAATCTACCCAAATCCTTACCCAAATCTACCCAAATCTACCCAAATCCTTGCCCAAATCTAACACTATACACATATAACGTGGCACGAAATATATGTGTATAGTGTAACTCCTGAAACAAGAAATATTTATCCAAATCTACCCAAATCCTAGCCCAAATCCACCACCATACACATATAACGTGGTACGAAAGTATATGTGTACAGTGTAACTTCTAAAACAAGAAATATTTACCCAAATCTACCCAAATCCTTGCCCAAATCTACCACTATACACATATAACCTGGCTCGAAAGTATATGTGTACAGTGTAACTTCTGAAACAAGAAATATTTACCCAAATCTACCCAAATCATTGCCCAAATCTACAACTATACACATATAACGTGGCAAGAAAGTATATGACTATGTGCATGTACAGTGTAACTTCGAAGCAAGAAATATTTTCCCACATTTAACGTGGCGTTGAGTGGATGGTGGGATGGGGGATGGTTAACGTCACTTTGTTCAATTGCTCAGTGATATTACGATGGTAAATCAGCTAAAATAGGGGTACATGTAATATACATGCTATCTAGTCTTGGTAGACGTACTGACATAATATATAAATATGTTCCTAAATATTCACAGAGTAGAACTAACTCCACTTACTTAAACTAACAATTTTAAATAAGTGTGTGTATACATTATCAGTTAAAAGTTGCATCGTCTCACAAACATATTAAACATAGTTGCATGCATAATAATATTGTATCAATGCAATATGAATACAGACCTATTTTCTTCACGACATACCCTTAAATACGGCCAAATATAAATGTGTGCTATATGAAATTTAATACGCAAATTTATACCTAATGCTTGTCTCTCAAGCGCATATGTATGCGCGTGCGCGCGCGCGCGTGTGTGTGTTCGTGCGTGTGTAAATTGTACCCACCTTAATATGTGTATAATTCAAATGTTATTTAATTAGATTTTATCGATGTAATTCACATTTAGGCCCGCTGTGTCGATAATTACTGTTCCATAACATTTATGACTCTTGTAATACACAGCTAAGTCCATGATATATGGTCAACCTCCCGTTGCGTCGATAATTACTGTTACGCAATTAACTGTGGTGTCCGATTAGGCAGTTAATCACCAATTAATGCAACTTTTAACTGATAATGTATACACACACGTATACAACTTGTTAGTTTAAAACCGTGGAGTCAGTTCTACTCTGTGAAAATGTAGGAATATATTTATATATTATGTCAGTACGTCTACTGAGAGTAGATAGCATTTATATAACATGTACACCTATTTTAGCTTATTTACCATCGTAATATCACACACACGCGCGTGCGCACGCACTCACACACGCATGCATGCACAATGTGTAGCAACGAAAGCATATGTGTTGACCCATCTTCGTGCCACGTTATATGTGGTTAAATATTTCTTGTTTAAGAAGTTACACTATACATGCACATATACTTTCTTGCCACGTTATATGTGTATACTGGTAGATTTGGGCAAGGATTTGGGTAGATCTGGGTAAATATTTCTTTTTCAGAAGTTACACTCTACATATATACATTCGTGCCACGTTATATGTGTATAGTGGTGGATCTGGGCAAGGATTTGGGTAGATTTGGTAAAGAGTTCTTGTTTCAGAAGTTACACTGTACACATATACTTTCGTGTAATAGTAATAATGATTAGTATGCATTATGTTCTTCTATATCTAATGTTGTCTGTCAAGCGTGTGTGCGTGCGTGGGTGCGCGCGTGTGTGTGTTTGACTTAAAACGTCCTTTACGCCCACCTTAATTAATATGTGCATAATTCAAATGTTAATTAATTTTAGATTTTGGTCGATGCAATTTCCATTTAGAGTAAATATTTTGTTCACAACATGGACAGAATCTTTCCTTCAAATTGATTGTGGCTTCTAATAGAGTAAGATTGCCATTGTCCGTTTAATTCTTCCCAAATCGCGATGTTGAATGGGACATTCTTTCATTAATTTATAATAGTTTTGGAAAGTAATACACTGCTACAATGTGACTACGTGATATATGGGTTAATGTCCCGCTGTGTACTGTTCAATAACATTTATGACTCTTGTAATACACAGCTAAGTCCGTGATATATGGTCAACCTCCAGTTGCGTCGATAATTACTGTTATGCAATTAACTGGTGTCCGATTAGCCAGTTAATCACCATTACATAACAACACTGAAAAGATTTTACAAATTTGCTTATTAGATTTCATAAAGCACACATTTATATTTGGCCGTATTTAAGGGTATGTCATAAAGAAAATAGGTCTGTATCCATATTGCACTGATACAATATTATTATGCATGCAACTATGTTTAATATGTTTGTGAGACGATGCAACTTTTAACTGATAATGTATACACACACGTATACAACTTGTTAGTTTAAAACCGTGGAGTTAGTTCTACTCTGCGAATATGTAGGAATATATTTATATATTATGTCAGTACGTCTACTGAGAGTAGATAGCATGTATATTACATGTATCCCTATTTTAGCTGATTTACCATCAAAATATTACTGAGCAATTGAACAAAGCGACATTATCTGCCCCCCCCATCCACTCAATGTCCCCACATACCCCATCCCG
>JAWPHD010018026.1:0-41788 GCA_037043455.1 Cyrtodaria siliqua
CCCCAGATAGACAAATATTTATTCTATTCTTCAGTTACCATGTCTGCATCCATCCTGTTCTCTTCCATCCCCTTCCCAACACCCTCCTCTCAACCCCCATCTCCAATGAAAATATTGTATTATTTCTGTGTTTTTTCCCTATTCAGTAACACTTCACTTCCCCTCCCCACCCTCTTCAAGTTCATATTCTTTCTGGGGTATTGAAGGTCTTGCTTTAATATTTGGTATATATGTTCACTAACCACCCCCTCCCCGCACCCCAACACCCTCACCTCAGTCGCCACCACCTATTAACCTCCACAGTTTAAGACTTGACCTTGTGAATGAACTGGCACCATGGTTGGTGAGACAGAAGTGTCAGTGACCTTGTTTAAAATTGACCTTGAATAGTGGAGAATGCTGTCCTTTCGACAGCTCTTTTGTTTAATATGGATCTTTCCATATTTGGTGGATAGAACTGCATGTGCTGGTGTTAATATTTAGTTATGCTTGTACTTGTCTGCTTTTTATGTGAGCCACCTTTTGCTCTTCTGAATTATGAATTGATTGGATGTTTTGTTTGGTAGGGCATCATTTTGTACTGGGCAATGACTACCATGTTCCATACCATTCTTATTAAAACTGGCATATAGCGCATGGCTTTGTCTGTAACCTGGCATTGCATGTGGCTAAAGCTGCTTCTTAAGTCCATTTATTTGTTGATGATATTCACAAAGTCCATCGCACAAGTACCAGGACCCTTGTATTGTAATACTATCATGACCACTGCATACTACATTGATAACTAACATGCCCAAAGTACATCACATCTATAACTGTCATGGCTACTCTTTACCTCATTTTCTACTACCATGACCACTGCATATTGCAAGTATTACTATCATGACCACTGTATATCACATTTAGTACTACCATGACTACTAAGACTAAATACCACATGTATTACTACCATGACCACTGAATACCCCATTCATTATTACCATGACCACTGAATACCCCATGTATTACTACCATTGAGCTATGCATACTACATTTATTACTACCATGACCACTGATACCATATTTATTAATAATATACCTCATGTCAAACATCCATGTTCAATGTTCAAAGACTCTTACTTTCCCATTTTTGTAATAGCGCATATCGCTTGTAATGTGGAGTGAGTCACTGAATGATAGTAATTTTTTTTGTAATGTCACCCCAGTATAATACTGTCTTATGATTGTGAAGTCAAAGCAAGTTTATAATTATGTATTGGGATGTCCAATGCTGAAAAGTGTATGTCTACATACACAAATGAAAATCAGTGAACATTTACTAAAATGGCTGACACAGTTTGCACAACTTTCTGAAGATGATTTGAAGTTTACATGGGAGTTCACAGCTGAAGATTCCGAAAGAACATAAAGACCCATCCTCCAAAAAATGTTTTCTATGTGCTGAGAATAGTGATTTTGAACAGAGAGAAGTGACCATGTATTTGAAAGGAATATTTAGCAGAACCAAATATCTTTTTCAAACATATTTTTCAGTATAATAAAATAAATAGCCTTAGAAGGTTGACAAATGTTCACTGTCACCCTCACAGGATTGCAATATTTACATACTACCATGACCAATGTATATCACATTTAGGCCATTATTTTTTATTATTTTTAAGAACCATCAAGACAGAGAATAGCTGTAGGAGGAAGGGGAAAAAAAAAAATAATCTAATTCGCTATGGAAAAATAAAATACCTAATTTTGTTTTGTTGTAGGAGGGTTCGTAAAACGAATTATCAAAAAATATGACTTATGTATACCACATTATTTATAACCATGACTTTATTTGAATATCATGTTCATTATTACCATGATCAATGTATACCAAATTACTACCATGATCACTTTATAACACTTTATACAACACATTTACTGCCTCCATTGCCAGTGTATACTACGTTTATAACTGCCATGACTAATGTATACCACATGTACTACTACCATGATCTATGCACATCACATTTATTACAACCATGAATACTATCACTGTCTTCTACAACTCATTTCAACTTGAGATTTCAATAAACTTCTGAGCAAAAGTTGTGGATGTAGCCAGATTGTGGTTAAACATCTCCATGTTGAATCCAGTGGCTGATGAAGTAGATAGACTATACATTTATCTTATCTTATAGACTGAAGAGGGAGCCAGATTTTTTTCCTCTAATTGGACTCAGAGCCAGATTATTTTTTTCCAACAATTTGAGGGACTGTTTATTTTTTTTCCTTCAAGTCAGAGCCAGGATATTTTTTTTCAGCAATTCAAGGGCCAGAATATTTTTTCAAAAAAAATCCCAGGCCCCCCCCCCCCCCCCCCCCCAGAAATCAAAATGGTCGGTAACTTAACAGGTTTCATTGCCCTCCCTCTAAGATTGCCTCTAGCTATAAAAAGCATTTAAACTCTGATTTGTAATCATAAATGTTGTTTTCCCTGTTCCTAAATGAAATTGAACATCATCTGCAGCACAATTTAAATGTTGTTATCACAACAGAACACATTTCTAGTTATCTTAAAATTCTAGATAATTTGAAGTATAGAAATATGATCGCTAAAATCAGATTGTCTTCTCATAAATTATCCATAGAAACAGGTCGACACAGAAATATTGAAAGAAACCAAAGGAAATATTCACTATGTACTTTAAATGATATTGAAGATGAAAATCACTTCATCTTATTTGCCTTTATTATCATGATTTGAGAAAATCCCACATTCCAGCATATTTTACAAACTGCCCAAATATGTTTAAGATCATTAATCTTTTAAATTCAGAAAAAAATCACTACTGATAAAACTAGCAATGTTTTGTAAGAAAGCCTTTAAAATAAGAGATGATGCATTAAATAACCAATAGGGTTTGCAAGTATAATTGACATTGTACTATGTTATGTTATGTAAATGGTAATATCCAAGAATAACACTCTCACTTCACTCAACCATTATTTCAACCATTATTTCTTTTCTGTCAACTTTGTTATATTTGTTTACATGCAATGCATTGAAACCATGATCTTGTTTGACGATGAGCTGTATTTATAAGTCGAAATAAAATATATCAGCGTTTTTTTTCCCTTCTTTGGACGGGTCCGGTGGTCCGGTAAACGGACCCGTTCCCAATCGCCAAAAAATAGCATTTTCCCCAATTTTGAGCAAAAAAAAAAAAAAAAAAAAAAAAAAATCCCAATTCCAGATTTTTCTTCCCAAAATTGTAAAATGTGTTAGAATAATCTTCTTAATAAAGTTTTTTACCAGGGTTTTCGACGTTTCTTCTGCTTTTCTGTGTAAATTGAACAAAATACAAAAACAATTTTTTTCCCAATTCTGAGAAAAATCGCGCGTTTTTTCCCAATTTTGAGAAAAATCGCGTTTTTTTTTCTCAATTTGACCGGTCACGGACCAATTCCCAAAATGGTGAAAAAAAAACGCTGTATAAGTTCTGTTCTGTTCTGTTGATGTGCCAATCATTAAATGCATCTAATCATTAGTTGATTGAATTAGCAAACGTGCTAATCCCGTATTAGCACGTTTGCTAATTCAATCAACTAATGATTAACAAGCTTTCAATATTTTCACAGTCAGTGTGAGCGGCGACACTTCTTTAATTAATGTGATTTGTTAATTAACACGTGCTTTTGATTGATATGCACATATCCTTGCATATCACACCATACATTTAATTACAGCAGCGGTGTTTCTTTCAACAATTTAGATCAAGCACCATATACATTATTTAGCGAACATTCTACATAGTCAACATATACGGTTAGAACATTGTACACGGAAAACCCAACAATGCACAATGTTCTAAACCCGTGGCCGATAATGTCTTCCTATGTGTTAATAAGGAAACAGTGTATATATTGTACGTTTTGTAAATATGTTTTATTAAGTTTAGTTTTCAATATTAATATGCAACCATGGGCGGATTTAGGGGGGGGGGCGGAAGCGGCGTACGCCCCCCCCTAAAATCGACCAAGGTAAGTTTTTTACATGTATGTCCATGTTACTGTAGATAAAATATCAAACAATTTCGATGCAAGCCCTCAGTATAATTTTTTTTATCGCTCGCTTCGCTCGTTCGACGCATTATGACTAATGAGTGGTTTAGTTAACACATTGTTAAATCCTTTTATTTGAAAACGGACTTTTTATATTCATACATGTATGTCCATGTTACTGTAGATAAAATATCAAACAATTTCGATGCAAGCCCTCAGTATAAATTTTTTTATCGCTCGCTTTGCTCGCTCGACGCATAATGACTAATAAGTGGTTTAGTTAACACATTGTTAAATCCTTTTATTTGAAAACGGACTTTTTATATTCATACATGTATGTCCATGTTACTGTAGATAAAATACAAAACAATTTCGTTGCACGCCCTCAGTAGAATTTTTTTTTTGCTCGCTTCGCTCGCTCGACGCATAATAACTAATGAGTGGTTTAATTAACACATTGTTAATTCCGTTTATTTGATAACGGACTTTTTTTATTCATACATGTATGTCCATGTTACTGTAGATAAAATATCAAACAATTTCGATGCACGCCCTCAGTATAAACAATTTTCTCGCTCGCTTCGCTCGCTCGACGCATAATGGCTAATGAGTGGTTTAATTAACACATTGTTAACTACTTTTATTTGAAAACGCACTTTTTTACCCTATCAATGCACTACCGCAACCGTTTTATGTGGCTATAAACGGACCCGAAAAATGGTCTCGCCATTTCTCGTGACACCAAAGAGACCAGGTCGAGAGCGGCCATTTTATGAAATAAATAGTGAAATTTATGTGAATTCGACCAAACATACGTATATTATGTTATGTGCATGTTTTGGAAATAACTTCAATGTAAGTATACATTTACGATTAAAAACTGTTTGCAGACCTTCTTTTAGAGTGAAAAAGCACTGTATGATGTATTTCTGTGAATCCACGAATTAGTTCATGTTTACATCATTTTGGTCAACTCGTAGTCGTACTGATATATTTTGTCGTTCTATACAGTGCTTTGGGGTGTATAGAATCATTGGTAGTAAAGAATCAGTTCCTGTTTAAAATCAATTTTCTCAGCTCATATATTTTAGATTATTTTAAAACTTTCCAGGCTTGAAGATATATCATATAAGCATACATTTATTCAACGGTGAAATTATTTGGGACATTTTTCCATGTAAAATATATCACTACGTGCAACACCTCTCAGAAAAAATGATTCTATACTACCTGAATGAAGTGTGTTTTTGAAACGAAAAATTCATACTGTCACAATAAACTCAAAAATAAATATTTGCTGTTTTAACAAATGTTAGGGACAAAAGTCAAAATGAAATCATCAATTAAGGTAACTTGTTGGAAGTTTGGCACTTTTAAGGATAAAATGAAATTATGTAAATATTGGGCAAAAACGCCTATTAAAAAATCCCAGTTTCAGGACAATAATTTTAGAAATTTTGCTATCATACAACTAAAAAGGTTAATCTAAATCAGAAATTAAATAAACATTTTCCTTTCATTTTAAAATGAGACGTTTATAACCCAAGTGCTTCTATACCCCCCAAAGCACTGTACTTAAAAATATGTATTATTTTATGTTTTATGCATATAATACATAAAAAACAATAAAAAATTACCTATGCATAAGAAATAAATAGTGAGTACGAGATGAGTACGAGTTGACCAATTAAAAAACTAAAATGAGTACGAGTTGACCAAAATGTTACCATATCGACTCGTCTGTTGATCGCCGCCATTGACCGCCATAAACACAAATCGATAGTTGTGCAACAAGTGCACAAACTGATACTCTGTAATTCCTATTTTTTCGATGCGCCGAGACGCTGTTAAAGTAAAGTTTTAAGATAAACTCCGAAACGGAAGCGAGCAAAGAGAAAGAGGAGAATACTGTCACTGAGGACCAGGTAAGAAAACTTCATAAGTGTTTGGTGCAAGTTCATCTTGTAAAGCATTGTTTTATTAAAAGGCAAAGTTTGCAAAGGGCAGATAACCTTATAATTTTTACCTTCAAATTTGGCGTTTATGTCACTTTTTCACAAACTGTATGCACTAAGACCTTTCAAACTTTGCTTATAGTTGTATCTTGAGTGGTACATTGCAACGTCACAAAACAAATGTGGATGTGACCTTCACCATCCAAGCAAAGGGCAGATAACTTAAATTGTTATATTTACATCACTTTCTCATGAACTATATAATTCATAATAATGTACTAGATGTTTTAAACCTACTTTGTAGCTTAATCAATCTTCGGAAGAAAACATATTCTATTTTGACATAGTTGTGTCTTGGGTAGTGCATCTTTTAGGATGCATGCATTTCATCTATGACCTTGACCTACTTTTTGAAGCTGATGATTTTTAGCTCTCCTGGCCAAGGGCCTCATTTTTCATCCAATCTTTACCATATCTTGTTAATATCAATGAAAGCTCGGACAAGTTCGAAAACCAGCCAGACCAGTAACAGCGGAGTTATGGCCCTTGATTTAGTTAAAAATGCTATATTTTGCCTCGTTAATACGATATAGGGCTATCATTTTTTATCTGATCTTTACCAAACTTTACCAGATGGTTTGCCTTTTTTTTTTATTATTGGTGTATTTTTTTTTAAATATATATATATATATATTTTTTTTTATTATTATTTTCTAATTATTTTATTGTTATTATTATTATTTATTTTTTTTATTATTATTATTTATTTTTTTTAATTTTTAAATTTTTGTTTTATTTTTTTTATTATTATTATTTCATTTTTTTTTTTCATTTTTTTTTTTCATTATTTTTTATTTTTATTTTTTTCTCATGTTTTTGTATATTTGATTGATTGATTTTTTTTCATTTTTTTTAATATAACGTCATGGCCCCCATTATCGTGGTATATCGTAGTGAAACGTGAACTGCGCTACACCCATTTATAATTGTTCTCGATTTCAATGACCTATGAATTCAGTAATATATCATCTTTGTTTACATTGACAAAATTGTCTCCGGTGAATCACTTTTTACCGGATGTCGCTAACTATTCCGATTTGGTTGGAAGATTCCATTATGGATAGAGGGTCCCCATTATCGTGGCAAGTCGAAAAATGATCCAATTATAGGAAGTACGGTATGTGCTACGCAAAGCCTTTTTATGAATACCCCTTCAGAAAAAAGGAATAATCCGAACAGGAGCAGCGTCTGCATTCTGGGACAACAGCAGGGGTCGAATTTCACAAATTTAGCCACTAGCTAAAAATATCCAGTGACTAAAAAATCTACTAGCTAAAATCGGTTCTTACTAGCGTTTTTATTTAAGTAATATCGGGATGTAAATTCTGTTGAATAACACATTAATTAACAATACATAATATCAAATTTACGTACTGATGATGCGTGGACACGGCAACACTCGCACCATATCTCCGTGCAGATGTTATTGTTAATAACCTTCCCCAGCGTTATATTGATTTCTCTCTCCTGTCGCGTTACTGTTTTAGTGACGCTGTGACGATATTGGTTCTCTTGGTGCCGTCGTTGTAACTGTCGTGCTATTTTCTCCGCGTTCGCTTGACTCCATCTCGTCATTTTGTCTTTTGAAAAATGAAGTGATTTTGCGAGCAGACGATTCTGCCATGATAATTGATTGTGTAAAGTCCCGAGTTATCTTACCGGAAGTTGATATCGATTCATTACGTATAGACGCTTGTACTTATCTTGTTTACTGGATAAGCGTCAATCTGATACAGACTGCATTTACTTATTTTCGTTTGACAATGAAGTTACTCAAATAATCATGTGGTATTGGAGAGAGGTTTGACTACATATTATGTCGTAGGACCATTTGTTGGTTCTGTCAGTCTTCGTGGGTGATATTCATTCAAGTGTGTGCTATTTATTTCTACTCGCAGAAAAAAGCAAGTGCTCGAAATTTTCAGTAGCAATCTGAAAAATCAACTCGCATTTTGCGAGTCCATAAGAGTGAAATTCGACCCCTGCAGGACTGAATATGCGCAAAATGATTTATGACTTTATCAACTCTTAACACTCCAGTTTTGGGTTTGGCCTGGCTGGTTAAAGCCGTTTATATTGTGTATATAGAGTTTGGATTCTCAAAATATATAAGTTATGTATATACCTTGTCGTCAGTAGGTTTATAAACTTATGTACATTTGTTGTAAAATCTGCCTTCTGATGGTGGGATTGGGACTTTAAACTGTTTATTTTCACTGGTCCCTGACTCTGCAGTTTACCTGAAAAAACCGCTCAATCAAATATTTATTATACAATCTAAAACAATAGTACTCTATTCAATATCGAGAATCTATTATATAAAAGGCTTTAATAAAACAAATCAATTTTATTTTTTTAACTACCTCTTTTCTAGATTTTCTTAAATTGAAGACAAATTTATACATTTTTAATTATTATTATTCATCAGAATGGAACGTGAATGCATACTACTATTATGATATATACTGAAAGGAAAAGAGAAACGCATATTCAAAAAATTGTCTATGACTACAATATTATCTACACCTAATTGCAAGTACATGTAATATGAATTCCAGATTTATCTCAACGTGTTTTGTACAAAAAGGGGCTACGACTAATTCCAAAAAGGACAACTCTCTGTCATGTAGTAGACCTTTTAATCACAGTAAACTTTGTTACACGAAATTCATAAATGTTGAAGTTTCGCTTGAAAAAGTAAAGCCCTTTCAGTATCGTGTTTAATGTCAAGAGATTGCAATGTTTAAAGCTTAAGTTTGCTCACCTGCATGAGCCAAATGCGCCTTCTGTCGATAATGAAACTTTAAAACCATTGGTGTGTTCGGTGCTGTTTAAACCTTCTTTCCGAAAGGACAGGCCTATAATGTTGCCCTGTATCATTCGATTAGCAGTAGCATACTAAACATACAATATATAGCATAAATACTCACTATGCATTTCTTTTTCCTTTCAGTATATACGTGAGTTCAAAGTCAGACAATATGTACAGTAAAATTTCCGTAATGTGTCGAAGTGAAATTGAGGTAAATTGCAGTTTCCTATCTATTTGTTATTATTAGGTCTGTACAATAAAATAAATGTTATTTATTGTCAAGTGTATTTTGTACGAAACATACAACGGCAGGGTACGAAATTTTCAAATGCTAGGGTACAAAACGTCCAACGGTAGGATACGTAAATTTGGTACGAAACGTCATACACACTTTTTGTTATGTCCCTCCCTCCGTTTTTCTTCGTTATTAAAGTAAAGGCGGGCGAAAAAAGAGGGAAATAAGATCATTTTAAACTTTAAACATGTATGTATAAATAAATAAAAACATTTGCCGGACAGGACACTGCAAGTTTACGGAAATGTTACTCACCAAATAATCCAAACATTTGTTTCTGACGTTGATCTTCCTCGGCTTTTATCCACTGATTTGCGTTGCACCGTATTTTTCCCCAACACATTGCGATTGATTTAAGGAGATTCAGAAAATGTCAAAAAGAAAGCTTCTTTATCTGTCAAATTAAAAGGTATATTGGAATTTATTTCACTTTTCAGTGTCGGATTTATTTAGACTTAAGTAAGTGTTAACATTAAAATACCTTAATGAATGACGATCAAAAAACAACTCTGGAAATGATAAATTATTATTGGTTTTCGCGATTATTTTTTTCTTTCATTGATTTTATTTCGCGAACGTAAAGGTCACCATTGATTTTCCCATACATAGGCGTAGCCAGGTTTTCCAAATGTATACGCACACCGAAAAAATACGTTTGGGTGAGGGTGTGGGAGTGGGGTCAGGGAAAAAAATAAAATAAGGAAGGAAATTGTGCATTCTGGAGCATTCTGAAGCACCTTTCTGGCGTTTTATTATGCTCGGCATTTTTTGTATTAGGCACGTGCGTAATGTGCGTATAGGGCGCTACGCCCTTGCCATAGGCCACCATTATAGCCCTTAGGGCTACCCAGATTTCCCTATATCTCGTAGCCATATATGGCACCCCAGTCCCTTGCCTGAAACTTACATTTTTCAGTCATAATTTCAAAAAATAACTACAAAATTATGTTTTAAATGTTCCATCTTGAAGAAGAAAGAAAGCTTTTCTTCTTTCCTACCATTCACTGATTCAGTTCTACCCTGTGATATGGCTGCTGGACTCAGATGTCTTCCTAACTCATGTAGGATAATTTTGTTCGATTTCAACAGGTATTTAGCGACAAAGTGCATGAGCAAGACCCCCTATGGCTGGGGAGGTAGGATTATTTTTACGGTCAGGTCCGTACGTCTGAAAGACCTGGAACCTGCGATTGTGGATCAAAACCTGAAATACATGGCTAGTTTTATTTAGCATCATAACAAAAAATTAACATGATTTGTTAGTTTGGTTTAGGGTTTAACATCATTTCTCATCACATTTTAGGCTATGTATGATGGTCGTTTTTTTAGCTCTACTGGCCGAAGGTGAAGGCCAGCAGAGCGTATGCGATGTCGAGTTGTCTGTCGTCCGTCCGTTAACTTTCGTCTTGTTTATGCGATAAAGACTTCATTATTAATCGGATGTTTACGTTACTTTGCCAGTGTCTTTATATCAATGAAAGCTCGGATGAGTTCAAAAACCAGCCAGATCGAATTAGTGATCCCAGAGTTATGGCCCTTGTTTTGCTGAAAAATTCCATATCAAGCATTGTTTACACTGTAGCACCTTTATTTTGTATTTGATCTTTACGAAACTTTGGCAGTGTATTTATATCAATGGAAGCTCGGATGAGTTCGAAAACCAGCCAGTTCGGATTAGTAACATCAGAGTTATGGCCCTTGTTTTGCTGAAAAAATATGATTTTCTGCCTTTTGACCACTCTAGCACTTTCATTTATGGCTTAATCTTTACCAAACTTGCACAGATTGTTAATATCAATGAAAGCTCGGACTATTTCGAAAACCAGCCATATCTGTTTAGTTTCACTGGAGTTATGGCCCTTGATTTGCTGAAAAATGCCATATTCTGCCTTGTGAACACTCTAGTAACTTCATTTATTATTTGATCTTTACCAAACTTGCACAGATTGTTAATATCAATGAAAGCTCAGACAATTTCGAAAAACAGCCAGATCAGACGAGTAACACCAGAGTTATGGCCCTTTATTTATTTAAAAATGCTGTATTTTGCCTCGTTAAGATGATGGAGCTTTTATTTTTATCTGATCTTTGCGAAACTTTACCAGATTGTTAATATCAATGAAAGCTTGGACACGTTTGAAAACCAGTCAAATCAGATTACTAATACCAGAGTTATGGCCCTTGATTTTGTTAAACAAGAGGGCCAGGTTGGCCCTAGATCGCTCACCTTGTAATCATGCAATAAGTCTGCTGTGTCTAGTCTGGCATGGGTATTGTTTAATTTGTATTTGTCCCATTTTCTTCTATAAATGAGATTTCATCAAAATGGGTGGGGGTTTATATTAACATTCTAAACAAATTTGGTAAAGATCAGGTAAAAAATGAAGTAGCTACAGATTTAACAAAGGAAAATACAATATAGCATTTTTCAATAAATCAAGGGCCATAACTCTGTTGTTACTAACTATAAGTTAACAAGATCTAGCTGGTTTTCGAACCTGTCCAAGATTTCATTGATATACCACGATGTGCACAACTAGACATCATACTGATGCTTCCTGCCAGATTTCATAGAAATCCAACAAGCCATTTAGAAGAAGAAGCGCCGACATGAAATTTAAAGTAAAAATGTCAAAAGGCCATAACTCCGTCAAAAATCAGCGAACTGGAACGTGATGTGCACAACTGGACATCTTACTGATGCTTCCTGCCAAGTTTCGTCGAAATCCAACAAGGCGTTTAGGAGGAGTAACGCCAACAAGAAATCTAAAGTAAAAATGTCAAGGGCCGTAACTCCCATCAAAAGTCAACAAACTGAAAAAAAACGCAAAAGGCACAACTAAAAATCATACCAATGCTTCCTGCTAAGTTTCGTCAAATTTCGTTAAAAAAATCAAAATAAAATTTAAACAAAAAACAAAAACAAAAACGAATGAAACAATAAAAAAAAAATTACTGTTCCGAACTGGCTGGTTTTCGAAATTGTCGGTTCTTTCATTAATATTAACAATCTGGTAAAGTTTGGTAAAGATCAGATGAAAAATAAAGGCCCTATCGTATTAACGAGGCAAAATATAGCATTTTTAACGAAATTAAGGGCCTTAACTCTGCTGTTACTAGTCCGATCTGGCTGGTTTTCGAACTGTTCCGAGCTTTTATTGATATTAACAATCTGGTAAAGTTTGGTAAAGATCGGATGAAAATTGAAGGCCCTATCGTCTTAACGAGGCAAAATATAGCATTTTTAACCAAATCAAGGGCCATAACTCCGCTGTTACTGGTCCGATCTGGCTGGTTTTCAAACTTATCCAAGCTTTTATTGACATTAACAATCTGATAAAATTTGGTAAAGATCGGATGAAAAATGAAGGCCATTTCTCTCTTAACGAGGCAAAATATAGCATTTTCAACTCAATCAAGGGCCATAACTCCGCTGTTACTGGTCCGATCTGGCTGGTTTTCAAACTTATCCAAGCTTTTATTGACATTAACAATCTGATAAAATTTGATAAAGATAGGATGAAAAATGAAGGCCCTATCGTCTTAACGAGGCAAAATATAGCATTTTTTAACTAATTCAAGGGCCATAACTCTGCTGTTACTGTTCCGATCTGGCTGGTTTTCGAACTTGTCCGATCTTTCATTAATATTAACAATCTCATAAAGTTTGGTAAAGTTTGGATGAAAAATGAAGGCCCTATCGTCTAAACGAGGCAAAAATACAACATGCATGTATCTTGCTTTCACGCAGGATGTACACCAAATTCATCACAATGTTGCTAAAATATGCATCTAACATCATGTGCAAAATTTTGGGTCGCTGTGACCTACTTTCAAAGAAATAGAGGTCACACCCAGTCTCCGCTATGACATGCATCCCCACTGTTAATGGCATTAATTTAAATATTAAGTATGTAAGGAATGAATATCTCTGGGGATTGACATTGGTTTTGATCAAATAAAAAATCTGGACTTTGTCATAATAGGGCTCATCTAATCCGAGCCTTCTCCGACCCTAAAAACATTCTTTTTTTGTGGCTTATTAGGTACACAGCCAGATGAAATATCAAAATCGACAAAAAGTCTGGTAAGGTCAGAGAAGGCTTGGATTAGGGCTCGACATAAGGGCCATGGCCTTCTAGTTTTGCTTTAAGAAATTGTCCCCCTTTTTTCAACTTTGAAATGTGACATGTGACAATAAGGTAGTATTAAAATGCACGTGCCATTTGTTTACCCCCACCCTGTCCCTTTCATATACCGGTATATGAAATGCGCTCATGCGTTGAATTAAGCCAAATGTTAACCTTCAATTTAGTTAATTGTTTATGAAAATGTTTGTCCTGGAAAAAAAACCACCCTTACGGGTGACCTACTGGCTCTCACTGATTAAACCATAAGTACTAATTAATATTAGGTTAATATTACTAGTAGTTGTCCATAATATAATTCAATAAAAGTGTACTTCGATCATAAAAAAGGAATTTGTAAAAATCTTAAAGCATCATATGAATTAATATTTATGATCTATATGCCAAAATAGCTGAGTCATCAAGTTTTCCAGATCAAACTATTTCGTTAACAACAATTAAATTGGACGAATCATGGGACCTACAATGTATAGTTTATTGCATATACCTTGAATAGGCAACTGAGAAACATATGATTGTATGATAATTTTATTCGGATTTGGATTGGCACCCATTATTCTTCCACATAACCTTCAGAACCTTCAACAGGCAATCATTTTAAATATTCAGGGTTTTATCGACGTTGCTACTATTAGGCCATAAATGCTGGGCCTATACATCAATTTGAAAAATTAAAATAAAATGAAAAATCCAAAATTGCATAAAAACTGAAGTGAGCTGTTTTTTTATTGTTTTTTTAGGTAATGCAACTTTGTCAAATGTTACTTCAAAGATTTTTGACCTTCAAAACTGAAGTGAGCGGATGTGGGGTGGTGGGGGTGGGGGGTCTCAACATTCGTTTCTTATTTTATTTGTAGGTAATGTAACTTTGTCAAATGTTAATTCTCAGATTTTTGACCTTCAAATATCGCACAAATGCTCTGTCAGATATATTCCAGAAAGCCCCATTGCATAGTTAAGTCAATAAGTGTCAGGCCTATATATATATATATTTCAGGTCAGCTGTGCCCCTGGGTTTGCTTTCTCTGACCATAAGCTTGAATATAAGTTCTTTAATTCCTTTTTCAGATCAAACATCCAGTAGCAATAGAGAAGGATGACGATTGGGACGAAAATACATTTCACAATTCATTTCTGAGCGCTGCCAAACTGAAGTGATCGAGACAATAGTTCTTAAAATAACTGATTAAAAAGAAATCAAACCGCAACTTCTTCGTTTATATGTGAAAACAGTATATTAACACCTAACGCCACACGCTTCTCATGTCATCATGTTCTTCACGCTAAAGGAACTTGTGAAATGGTTTGGCATGACGGCCTTTGAGATCTGGGTACACCTCGTCACCATTCTAGTCTTCTCCGTACTGGCTGTTCTCAAGAGTGAGGAGATTTTATGGACATCATGGTGGTCTGTTTTTACTCCATTATTTGTCGGCGATGGACTCAATGCTTACTTTTGCGTCATTGTGTTCATTAGACAGTATCAAGAATATGAATTTCGACCAGCAGGATTACGACTTTTATCGTCGCTTTTGTGTTTCTCGCTACTTTTTGTCTTTAAATTTCTTTTGTGTCAGAAGTTAAGTAATTCTTTGTCGGGTTTGACTTACACGGAAGTGATCGCACCGTTGTTCCCATTGCTTGTGGTGCTGTCCATCAGATCTTGCCAAGCACAGACACATCAGGGGTCGAATTTCACAAATTTAGCCACTAGCTAAAAATATCCAGTGACTAAAAAATCTACTAGCTAAAATCGGTTCTTACTAGCGTTTTTATTCAAGTAATATCGGGATGTAAATTCTGTTGAATAACACATTAATTAACAATACATAATATCAAATTTACGTACTGATGATGCGTGGACACGGCAACACTCGCACCATATCTCCGTGCAGATGTTATTGTTAATAACCTTCCCCAGCGTAATATTGATTTCTCTCTCCCGTCGCGTTACTGTTTTAGTGACGCTGTGACGATATTGGTTCTCTTGGTGCCGTCGTTGTAACTGTCGTACTATTTTCTCCGCGTTCGCTTGACTCCATCTCGTCATTTTGTCTTTTGAAAAATGAAGTGATTTTGCGAGCAGACGATTCTGCCATGATAATTGATTGTGTAAAGTCCCGAGTTATCTTACCGGAAGTTGATATCGATTCATTACGTATAGACGCTTGCACTTATCTTGTTTACTGGATAAGCGTCAATCTGATACAGACTGCATTAACTTATTTTCGTTTGACAATGAAGTTACTCAAATAATCATGTGGTATTGGAGAGAGGTTTGACTACATATTATGTCGTCGGACCATTTGTTGGTTCTGTCAGTCTTCGTGGGTGATATTCATTCAAGTGTGTGCTATTTATTTCTACTCGCAGAAAAAAGCAAGTGCTCGAAATTTTCAGTAGCAATCTGAAAAATCAACTCGCATTTTGCGAGTCCGTAAGAGTGAAATTCGACCCCTGAACAGATGGATGAATGTAAACACGAAGTAACTTTGTTATGGGGATATATATGAGGTAGACACATTGTCCAAACTTAAAAATAGTTGTTCTTTAACAGATTTTTTACTTTTTTTAATACTTTTGGAAAATTGATGCAGTTGATTTAACTTATATTCCAACAGTGTTGGGGATTCCCTTCTGGTAAAAATAGCTTACTAGCTGTGACGTCACTCATCTTCATATATCATAAATAACGCGTGTAATGACGTACCACGATAATGGGAATACCACGATAATGTGGGTCATGACGTTATATAATATATATATATTATATATATATTTTTATTTTTTTTTTATTTTATTTTTTTTTATTTTTTTTTTTATTAATTTTTTTTATCATTATTTTTTATTTCATTATTATTATTTTTTTATTTTTTTATTTTAATTTTTTTAATTTTTTTTCCTTTCATTTTTTTTATTGTAATTTTTTTTTATTAATTTTTAATTTTTATTTCTTTATTATTTTTTTTTTTTTTTTTTTTTTTCATGTTTTTGTTTATTTGATTGATTGATTTTTTTATTTTTTTTTATGTTTTTGTTTATTTGATTGATTTTTTATTTTTTTTTTATTTTAATTTTTTATTTCATTATTTTTGGTGTTAAACGCCATGTTAGCAGGAAGCATTGCTATGATTTCTAGTTGTGCCTATTGTGTTTTTTCCGATTCGTTGATTTTTGATGAAGTTACGGCCCCTTGACATTTTTACTTTTAAATTTCTTGTCGGCGCTACTCCTCCTAAACGCCTTGTTGGATTTTGACGAAACTTGGCAGGAAACATCGATTAGATGTCTAGTTGTGCATATTACGCTTTTGTTGCAGTTCGCTGATTTATGACTGAGTTATGGCACTTTGACATTTTTACTTTAAATTTCTTTGTCGGCACTACTCCTCCTAACCGGCTTGTTGGATTTCTACAAAATTTGGCAGGAAGCCTCAGTATGATGTCTAGTTGTGCAAAGCGTGGTATATCAATAAAATCTTGGACAAGTTTGAAAACCAGCTAGATACTGTTAGTAACGACAACAGGTTATGGCCCTTGATTTGTTGAAAAATGCTATATAAATGAACATGTTTTATGTTGGAAATATAATTTTTTGATGTTTTAGGCCGGAGTTTTTTTGTTTTGTTTTACGGGAGAGCCTACCCATTAATTTTGCAAAACTGAAATAAAAATGAAAGTCGAAATTGTCTTTTCCTCCTGTTCGATCTGCTACATCTTTTTAAAAAAAAAAGTTGTGCCTATCCTAAAACTTATTTTCACAATAACGTAAAATTGCAATTTTTTTTTTAAAAATTTGGATTATGACTTAGTATTTACTTTGCAAGGTCGGAAATAGAAGTATTAATTTAGTCTCTTTAATATACATGTTTACAAACACAATTTGATGCATACCATTGAACACCACATACCTATTTCGCTCTACTAGGCACTGAGGTCATAAACCTTTCTTGAGAATATTCTTTATATCTTAGTCTTGACCTATGTGTCTATTATTCTTGCAACTATGAAAGATAAACATTCAATAATTTCAAGTTTATATATTACATTTTGTTTTGGTTTAATAGCAAATTTGTGATAATTTCTGTAAAATACATACTCAAAAATATTAATTTGACGTCAACAGACCAATTCTCAAGAGTGGAAGGTATTTTTAAGAACGGTTTGTGAATTTGAGATAACATGTAGGCAGTTTTAGCATAAAGTGAATGTTGGTTACTTTTATATGCAAAACAACTTGGAAAAAAAATCAACATAAACAATGAAGCAATACATTGAATATTAATGTCACGAAATAAACTTGTTTTATGAAGAAAAAAAATCTGAAATTTTCTATTTATTTTTATTTTTTTCATCGACTCCTCATTTTACCCATTTTTAGCTCTACTGATCAGAGATCAGCAGAGCTTATGCCGTGGTGCGGCGTCCGTCGTCCGTCTGTCCGTCCGTCCGTCCGTTAACTTTTATTTGTAGCGACTACTCCTCTGAAACTACTGGATGGATATTCATAAAACTTTACAGAAATGTTGCCCATGAAGTCTAGTTGATCCTAGCAAAAATTCATGTTGATGTGAAATCCAAGATGGCCGCCAAAGCTAAATATAGATTTTTTAAATTCAAGTTTGTAGAGACTACTTCTTGAAAACTATAAGTGATATTGATATGGGGACTTTTTCTAAAATGATCAGCATGACATGATGTTGGTCCTTGTCGAAAATCGTTTTGATTTGACGTTAAACATGGCTGCCAGCGGCCATCTTTGTTTACATAGAGTTATATAATGAAAACTTGTAGCGACTACTCCTCTGAAACTACTTGATGGATTTTCATGAAACTTCACAGGAATGTTGCTCTTGATGTCTAAATGATCCTAGCAAAATTTCAGGTCGGCCGGAAATTCAAGATGGCCGCCACGGCTAAAAATAGATTTTTAAAAAATAAGTTTGTAGCGACTACTTCTTGAAAACTATAAGAGATATTGATATGGGACTTTTTCTAAAATGATCAGCATGACATGATGTTGGTCCTTGTCGAAAATCGTTTTGATTCGACGTTAAACATGGCTGCCAGTGGCCATGTATGTTTACATAAGAGTTATATAATGATAACTTGTAGCGACTACTCCTCTGAAACTACTTGACGGATTTTCATGAAACTTCACACGAATGTTGCTCTTGATGTCTAATTGATCTTAGCAAAATTTCAGGTCGGCCGGAAATTCAAGATGGCCACCATGGCTAAAAATAGATTTTCAAAATACAAGTTTGTAGCGACTACTTCTTGAAAACTAGAAGTGATATTGATATGGGACTTTTTCTAAAATTATCAGCATGACATGATGGTTATCCGAGTCGAACATTATTTTGATTCGACATTAAACATGGCTGCCAGTGGCCATCTTTGTTTACATAGAGTTATATAATGATAACTTGTAGCGACTACTTCTCTGAAACTACTTGACGGATTTTCATGAAACTTCACAGAAATGTTGCTCTTGATGTCTAATTGATCCTAGCAAAATTTCAGGTCGGCCGGAAATTCAAGATGGCCGCCATGGCTAAAAATAGATTTTCAAAATACAAGTTTGTAGCGACTACTTCTTGTAAACTATAAGTGATATTGATATGGGACTTTTTCTAAAATGATCAGCATTACATGATGTTGGTCCTTGTCAAAAATCATTTTGATTAGATGTTAAACATGGCTGTCAGCGGCCATCTTTGTTTACATAGAATTATATAATGAAAACTTGTAACGACTACTCCTCTAAAACTACTTGACGGATTTTCATGAACTTCAAAGGAATGTTGCTCTTGATGTCTAATTGATTCTAGCAAAATATCAGGTCGGCCGGAAATTCAAGATGGCCGCCTCGGCTAAAAATATCTTTTCAAAAAACAAGTTTGTAGCGACTACTTCCTGAAATCAAAATCAATCAGTAGAGCTTCAAGGTCATTGACCTCTTGTTATTTTTATCTCCTCCTCCTTCTGCATTTTTTTTCAAAATATCCTGTAAAACTAACTATAAAAAACTCTGGCCTTATGGGGATTTGTTATGATTTGGATAATTTAATCCAATCAGAATCTACCTTACAATCTGTCTATATGCCTTAATAGACCATATACTTTTTTCAACCAATCAGAAGCCCCAAACCAAAAGTGGTATCTGACCTAAAGCAGGTTCATTTCTGTAGATAGGACATTCTTGGTTAGGAAGTGACATTGCTGTTGTCTTTATGAACTGGCTACCATTGCCAAAATGATTTAAAGTATATTCTTTTATATTATTGACACTCATTATACCCCCACAAACGAAGTTTAGTGGGGCTATATAGGAGTGAGCTTGTCGGTCAGTCCGTCCATCGGTCGATCTGTTGGTTATTACGGTGTCCGGACGACAACTCATTTAAGGGTTGATGGATTTAAATAATATGTGGTACACGGGTATAACACCATAAAATACAAGTCAAGTTCGACTTTGGTTACAAACCACCAATTTTTGACGGAGTTATGGCCCCTTTTCAACTTAGAATTTGCCCAAAAAACTGTTTCCGGAAGATAACTCGTGAAAGGGTCGACGAATTTCAATAATTTTTGGTACACGGTTTAAGACCATAAAATACAGTTCAAGTTCGACTTTGGTTAAAAAAATGCTACAGTCAACTCTGAGGAACCTGCTAGCAATCACTAACAATAATATTGAAAACTCTCTCTCCTCTCCCTCTCTCTCTCTCTCTCTCTCTCTCTCATTATTATTTTTTCCTGTTTATTTTGTAGTTTAAATAATTTGTTTTCCATTGTCTAAATTGTATGAATATTTTGTAGCGGGAAGGCCGGATTTCTAATGTTGTAATAACTTGTGGCCCAGACCCCATTTCCATGTACATTTATTGGAAATAAATATGTTTAAACTAGACCATTGTTTTCTTGTGGTTGCCATGTTTATGTGACAAGGCGGTATTGTGGGGGTATTAATCACTTTCAGTGATAACTCTAGTTTTATTGACACTCATTTCATTGACACTCATTTTATTGACACTAATTTCATTGACACTCATTTTAGGCCATATAAAATTAATTCCCAGTTTATCATCCCCGCCCGCCCCGAATATTTTATGCCGCCCCGACAATTTTTGTTTTGTCCGGAAAAAAAATAAACATAATAATAAAAAAATTCGACTGTGAAAGATTCGTCTTTCCGTGACGGAAAATGCGTTAATATTTAGCCCAAACCGGAAATACATTTTGTAAACAAATCGGACGTCGAGCAATAAGAAGTAAGTTATATTGAGAACTTCAACTTTTAAAACTCACATACAGGGTAGCTTATATCATTATAAATACAAATGTATGCTATAGCAGTGACAATTGGTAATAAAGAGAGTGTTCAAAACATAATACTTCTGGTTATTAAATTTTTTGTGATGTTTGATGTCATCTCAGGAAAATAAAAAAAAAATAAAAAAATTGCACCCCCCTGCCCCATTTTTTCCAAAATTTGGATGATAAACTGGGAATTAATTTGGTATGGCCTTATTGACTCATTTTGACAGTTATTGCTTTGTAAATGTACTGTTTAGTTCTTAGTTCCAAAATCTGGCCACAGGAAATGCCTGCCACATACCAATCTAGGTGTTTGGAAAACTCATCATACTTGTAATGAGAGGCTATTTCATGTACCTGCTTATTAAGCACCTTAATTCCTGTATAGTGTTGCATACATCCAGTATGCTGGTACCAGTCAATTACAGTTTGCTGGTACCAGTCAATTCCAGTATACTAGCTAGTAAGGTTTACCACCACTAATTACATGTAAACCTCCGAGGTGTAGTCGAATGTAGTTCTTATAAAAAGTAATCCCTCCTTTTTTGATGGAAATGGGGGAAAACTGCCCATTTCTATTCAATTTTGTGGTTATATGTATAAGAAGCGTATTAATAGGTTTTACTGGATCACTGATGAACATTTTCGAAATTTCGACTCTATGCTTACACTTTGTGAGCAATGAAAACAGTCGATCAATAAAAACAGCTGTACCCTTGACCTGTTTAGTAAACAAACAAGAACTTTCTTACATGTCTTGTGACCCCACGTTTTCTGGTGATTTTTCAAGTGGAAAAATAGTTTTCTATATGAACATTACACTGCTGCATTATCCATACTTGAGTTGAATTTGCAGCAAATCATTAATATGTGACACTGACAACGACCAACATCATGTCATGCTGATCATTTTAGAAAAAGTCCCATATCAATATCACTTATAGTTTTCAAGAAGTAGTTGCTACAAACTTGTATTTTAAAAATCTATTTTTAGCTTTGGTGGCCATCTTGGATTTCATATCAACATGCATTTTTGAGATGCGTGCAGTATTTAGGACTCTCTCAGATTCGTACCTAGGGACAGGGACACTTTTCCGATAACAATTGGTAAAATAAGCTCAGAAATAAGTTTTCCATAGTTTATTACATAGGTTTTGAGCATTTTTAGTCCAGTTGTGTCTATAAAAGCTGTAATTTTGAGTTCCATTGTTTTTAGCTCTACTGATCAGAGATCAGCAGAGCTTATGTCGTGGTGCGGCGTCCGTCTGTCCGACCGTAAACTTTTTTTGTAGCGACTACTCCTCTGAAACTACTGAATGGATTTTCATGAAACATTACAGAAATGTTGCCCATTAAGTCTAGTTGATCCTAGCAAAATTCATGTTGATATGAAATCCAAGATGGCCACCAAATCTAAAAATAGATTTTTAAAAAACAAGTTTGTAGCGACTACTTCTTGAAAACTCTAAGTGATATTGATATGGAACTTTTTCAAAAATGATCAGCATGACATGATGTTGGTCCTTGCCGAAAATCGTTTTGATTCGACGTTAAACATGGCTGCCAGCGGCCATCTTTATTTACATAGATTTATTTAGTAAAAACTTGTAGCGACTACTCCTCTGAAATTACTTGACGGATTTCCATGAAACTTCACAGGAATATTGCTGTTGATGTCTAAATGATCCTAGCAAAATTTCAGGTCGGCCGGAAATTAAAGATGGCCGCCACAGTTTTTTATTTTTTATTTTTTGTATAGGGGGAGGGTACGAGTGTCTGACCAAAGAAGAGATTCCAGATTGCCTCGTGGTAGCGGCCTGCCCAGTTAGCACACTACGCACGGGTGATTTTCTCACCCCCAAGGTTTTGCGTTTGTTGTTGTTCTTATGCATATTGTACACAAGGGTGGTACAATGTGTTTGTGATTGATTTTATCACCAACAACAGTTGATTACGGTTACTTACTACCCTGTATAAGTATGGACAGTATAGTCTGGTTATTGTATTTACCATGTATGATTGTTTTTGTGTTAACTTGTTAAGTAACCCGTCAATTGGTTTAACAGTTTTTAGCTCTTCTGATTAGAGATCAGCAGAGCTTATGCCGTGGTGCGGCGTCCGTCGTCTGTCCGTCCGTCCGTCCGTTAACTTTTATTTGTAGCGACTACTCCTCTGAAACTACTAGATGGATATTCATAAAACTTTACAGAAATGTTGCCCATGAAGTCTAGTTGATCCTTGCAAAAATTCATGTTGATGTGAAATCCAAGATGGCCGCCAAAGCTAAAAATAGATTTTTTAAATTCAAGTTTGTAGCGACTACTTCTTGAAAACTATAAGTGATATTGATATGGGACTTTTTCTAAAATGATCAGCATGACATGATGTTGGTCCTTGTCGAAAATCGTTTTGATTTGACGTTAAACATGGCTACCAGCGGCCATCTTTGTTTACATAGAGTTATATAATGAAAACTTGTAGCGACTACTCCTCTGAAACTACTTGACGGATTTTCATGAAACTTCACAGGAATGTTGCTCTTGATGTCTAATTGATCCTAGCAAAATTTCAGGTCGGCCGGAAATTCAAGATGGCCGCCACGGCTAAAAATAGATTTTTAAAAAATAAGTTTGTAGCGACTACTTCTTGAAAACTATAAGAGATATTGATATGGGACTTTTTCTAAAATGATCAGCATGACATGATGTTGGTCCTTGTCGAAAATCGTTTTGATTCGACTTTAAACATGGCTGCCAGCGGCCATCTTTGTTTACATAGAGTTATATAATGAAAACTTGTAGCGACTACTCCTCTGAAACTACTTGACGGATTTTCATGAAACTTCACAGGAATGTTGCTCTTGATGTCTTATTGATCCTAGCAAAATTTCAGGTTGGCCGGAAATTCAAGATGGCCGCCACGGCTAAAAATAGATTTTTAAAAAATAAGTTTGTAGCGACTACTTCTTGAAAACTATAAGAGATATTGATATGGGACTTTTTCTAAAATTATCAGCATGACATGATGGTTATCCGAGTCGAACATTATTTTGATTCGACGTTAAACGTGGCTGCCAGTGGCCATCTTTGTTTACATAGAGTTATATAATGATAACGTGTAGCGACTACTCCTCTGAAAATACTTGACGGATTTTCATGAAACTTCACACGAATGTTGCTCTTGATGTCTAATTGATCCTTGCAAAATTTCAGGTCGGCCGGAAATTCAAGATGGCCGCCATGGCTAAAAATAGATTTTCAAAATACAAGTTTGTAGCGACTACTTCTTGAAAACTATAAGTGATATTGATATGGGACTTTTTCTAAAATGATCAGCATGACATGATGGTTATTCAAGTCGAACATTATTTTGATTCGACGTTAAACATGGCTGCCAGTGGACATGTATGTTTACATAAGAGTTATATAATGATAACTTGTAGCGACTACTCCTCTGAAACTACTTGACGGATTTTCATGAAACTTCACACGAATGTTGCTCTTGATGTCTAATTGATCTTAGCAAAATTTCAGGTCGGCCGGAAATTCAAGATGGCCACCATGGCTAAAAATAGATTTTCAATAAACCAGTTTGTAGCGACTACTTCCTGAAATCAAAATCAATCAGTAGAGCTTCAAGGTCATTGACCTCTTGTTTTTTAAAAAATCTTCTTCTCGGAAACTACAACAGCCAGAGGTTTGATATTTTGCATTTACTATAAGCTAATGGTCCTTTACCAAGTTTGTTCAAATGGTGACCCTAGGGTCACATTTGGCCCCGCCCCAAGGGTCACATATTTTACATAGACATGTATAGGGAAAAACTTAAAAAATCTTCTTCTCTGAAACTGCAAAAGCAAGAGGTTTAATATTTTGCATTTGCTATCAGCTTATGGTCCTCTACCAAGTTTGTTCAAATGGTGACCCAGGGGTCACATTTGGCCCCGCCCCGGGGGTCACAGTTTTACATAGACTTGTATAGGGAAAAACTGAAATAAATCTTCTTCTCTGGAACCACATGGCACGGAGCTCTCATATATTACATGTAGCATCAGCTTATTATGGTCCTCTACTTAGTTTGTTCAAATGGTGACCCTGGGGTCAAATTTGTCCCCGCCCCGGGGGTCACAGTTTTACATAGACTTATATAGGATTTTCTTTTTAAAAATCTTCTTCTCTGAAACTGCAAGAGCCAGAGGTTTAATATTTTGCATTTGCTATAAGCTTATGGTCCTCTACCAAGTTTGTTCAAATGGTGACCCAGGGGTCACATTTGGCCCTCCCCCGGGGGTCACAGTTTTACATAGGCTTGTATAGGGAAAATCTGAAAAAAATCTTCTTCTCTGGAACCTCATGGCACGGAGCTCTCATGTATTACATGTAGCATCAGCTTATGGTCCTCTACTTAGTTTGTTCAAATGGTGACCCTGGGGTCAAATTTGTCCCCGCCCGTGGGTCACAGTTTTACATAGACTTATATAGGAAAAAAATTAAAAAATCTTCTCGGAAACTACAATATCCAGAGGTTTGATATTTTGCATTTACTATAAGCTTATGGTCCTTTACCAAGTTTGTTCAAATGGTGACTCTCGGCTTACATTTGGCCCCGCCCCAAGGGTCACATGTTTTACATAGACATGTATAGGGAAAAACTGAAAAAAATCTTCTTCTCTGAAACTGCAAGAGCCAGAGGATTAATATTTTGCTTTTGCTATAAGCTCATGGTCCTCTACCAATTTTGTTCAAATGGTGACCCTGGTGTCAAACTTGGCTGCGCCCCGGGGTCACAGTTTTACATAGACTTATATAGGAAACACATTAAAGTCTTCTTCTCTGAAACTACAAGAGCCAGAGGTTTAATACTTTGCATTTACTATACTCTTATGGTCCTTTACCAAGTTTGTTCAAATGGTGACCCTGGGTGCACATTTGGCCCCGCCCCAGGGGTCACGTTTTACATAGACTTGTATAGGGAAAAACTTAAAAAATCTTCTTCTCTAAAACCACAAAGCACACATCTCTCATATATTACATGTAGCCCTGGGGTCACATTTGGTTCTGCCCAAGGTGTTACTCTCTAGCACCTTCATTTTGTATTTGATCTTTACCAAACGTTGTCAGTGTCTTAAACTGTCTATATCAATGTTGTTATACACAACAGAGCCCACATTTCTTGAACAATCTTTACCAAACTTGCACAGATTGTATATGACCATAAGATTTCGAAGAAGTTCGATAATGTGCCAGTACTCAGGTGATCGCTTTAGGGCCATCTTGGCCCTGGCCCTCTTGTATTGTTTCAAATTAACTCAGGTGAGCGATATAGGGCCATCATGGCCCTCTTGTTAATTTGTTCCATCTGTGTATCTAAAGTATTTGTTTTGTTGGCTGTTTCGCCGCGAATCAATTGACGTGCTCAGTGTGATCAGCTAATTAACGCTTAAGGTGAGAAGTTCTTCTGACCATGTTACCACCGATATATCAATTAGCGTAATCCTCTTAATTACCCTTCGGCAGTAATCTGATATATTTGTATACGAGTATTTATTTCTCAAAAGTTTCAGATTACATAACGTAATATGTATGCTCATTACAGTATTATTCAATACATTGACGTACCCTATTCATAAGTTTATGTATTACCGTATACATAAGTTTATGTATTTAACTAAGAGTACGAATACATACTGTATGTTATTGAAACTACTCTTTTCAATTACAAGGAATAGGTGATGCTATTCGACAGTATTGAGTGAGATTCATTTAAACACTGTGAAATCTCAGATGAGGAATCCCGATATAGTAAATAATTTCCATGGGTTATTGCAACTCAATCCGCCTATTGTTAGGTTTATTCCGTAAGAGTACAACCCACGACAATTTTAATATTGTTAAAAGTACAGTAGAACCACAATGGTTATATTTAATAACAGCTTTTGGTTTATTCCGTAAATTACAGACTAAACTTATTTCAAATAATACGTCACGTAAGATGTTCGTATTTTATTCAATGGGTATGCTACTTTACCTATAACCTATATGGAATAGGCTAAGTTGGTATATACAATATACGTGTAGTTTGAAAAAACTGCGTTACTGATCCATTGATATTAGAAAAGAAAATTAATTGCAGCACTTTAGATAGAGTACACATACATTCGTATACATAATGAATTTATGTTTTTTCAAAAACCATACTGAGTGAGATTCGTGTATACATTGTGAACTCTCAGGCGAATAATTACGATATAAAAATGTCCATCAGTTCTTGCAACTCAATAAGCCTAGTGTTAGTTTTATTCCGTAAGACTGCATCAAGTAGATATAAAAGTCGAACAGAAAAAGTAGCATACACGTGCCATAGCTGTGTATATGGTATACACTTTCGACATAAAAAAACATTTCAATGATTAATTTCTTCGAAAAATATATATAGGTCCCATTTTGGATTCTAAAGTTTATCTTTGAGTTGTGAACAAGCTTTATTGCACAGTATACTAACACTATAAAGGTAGCTCTTGGCTCTGTTTGTCAGTAAGAACTAAGTCTGTGCCACAAGACACCACTGTATTCTAACCCTCTGAAACACACTAATCCTACTGGTTTGGTCTGCAACCAGCGATGTTTTGGCTTAATTAGATGACCCGAATGAGGCTAATTAGCCAAGCACCTTGCCACCATGTAAACAGTCTCTGGCATTCCGGTGTAAACACGTGCTGGAATTATTTGTGTAAACAAAAATTGTGATACAGTAGATGCATTATTTGTGTTCGGTGATAATTTGTTAAAAAAAGTGATTTTGGATTATAATTTGTTAAAGCATTTGAAACACAATGAAAGCGCTGAAAAAGAAATGGCGTATGTCGTGGGTGAGTGTTTGTTGCTTGATGAAATGTTCTTATCAAATTGTTGAAAGTGGATGTAATTTTATTTAGGTGGGTGGGGCTCTGGATGAACCCACATGTTATACAAGAAAACTATTCTTATTTCTTGTTGCATTTAAGAGAATGCTCAGTCATGGGCATGAACACATTTCAGAATTATGAACTCTCCAACGTCCTTTCCAAATATATGTGGGTTTTATTTAGATTATGATAATACTTTCAAGGTTGAATTTGGTAAGCTCTAGGGAAATGGTGGAAGATGTTAAAGAATGCCTAAACTGATATGGTCATATCTCCAACAGATCAGCTTAGGGTTATTTTAAGGTGCCCTCAGAGGGAGGAAGACAGGGGAATACCCTTCCCCTACTATTGAATTACATTTTTGGATAACTTGCCCCTCACCACTGTGGGTTCGAGCCCTCATGGGACCAGGAATCTTTATGTGAGAAAGCTATCCAGCTGGCTTGCGGAACATTGGTGGTTCTACCCAGGTGCCCTTCTGTGAACGAAAATTGCCAGAGGGGCACCTGGGGTCTTCCTCCACCAATGGAAGCTGGAAAGTCGCCACATGACCTTAGCTCTTGATGCGACTATAAAACCTAATTCTAATTTAATTGTTTTCGGTTTTTAGGTGCCCAGAGGATATAGACGCCATTACATGATTGTGTTCTTGTCATCTGATTGATCAGAATAAAATAATACTATTCTATTCTATCTGTCTTTGTCAAACATGTTCTGCCCTGTGTGGTTCCGGGGCAAAGAATAGGGCCACTGCAGATCCCGTCTGGAGGGGTAGGTAGAGGGGTAGAATCCCTCCAAATTCATGTTCATTTTATCATTTTTTGTTCATGCTCATTAAAGGTCTTCATCATGACCACTGCATTGTTTCAGGTGCCATCTCGCTCATATCACTAGAGCAGTGGCAGAAAAACAATGAACGTGGCGAGTGCCTACAATAGAATTTCCAGCAGCTCTGCAGTTCTGAAAGTGAGATGGTTCTAGGCCCATTCTCCATATTTTATCTCGATGTACATGGAGGATGAACCGGGTATGTTCATTCCTGTTAGGCGCCATATAACCTTTCATGTGTTGGTGTGCCTTAAAACCCCAATTCAATTCAATCCAATTCAAACATGTTCTAAGACAGTTTTAGATGTTTGACCTTCTGTGAGATTTATGTTTGCCATAATTTCCACCTACTGATGTTTTCTGATTACTTAGTATCTGTAATCAGTTGCATGGTTTCCTAAATACCACTTGGCAGGAAACTTGGTGAGAATCTGCTAAACAAATTATTGTCAATTTGTTCACAGATTTAATAGAAGGTGTTAGAATTAGATCAGCAATGCTGTGTATGTGTGTGTGATCCAATGGTCTGTTAGAAAACAACAACAAAAAAGCGCCGAAATATGATAATTTTCAAAGGCCATGTGCATGAGACTTGAAGAAACAGTGGTTGTCAATAACTCTAGGGGTGAACTTTTAGATTTCAAGGCGGCTGTGCTAAAAATAGACTACCTGACATGCATTTGTTATTATTGCAATCAGAATAGGTGAATGTTACCTTGACTTATCGGTGTGGTGTTTAACATTGCCAATAAATATCACACTTTTTACTACTCAAGTAATAGAAATCTACTTATATCTCAGAAATGTTGCCTCATACACCACCTTAATAATTATGCTATCTACAATCTTCATCTCTATAAATAAGATATAAAAATTATTAAGAAAAATAAATAACACAACTCTTTGATCAAGTAGTACTTTAGAATTCTTCATCCTTGCCAAATCAGAATGTAGTTCAAGGACAAATAAAAGAAATAAACAGACAGTTAATCCAAGAATAATATCATTGTAGACACCTGATGAATATATCTCATACTACATGCATCCACACCAGTTAGCTCTAGATTTGCTGCTAGTAAACAGAAAAACTGAGAATTTTTATACTCCCGAAGGGAACAATATAGTTATCGCACCAACGGTCCGGTCCGTTCATCCGTATGTCTGTTCATAAATACTGATTTGTAAGAACGTCCGTCTTTCCGTCCGTCCTTCTGTCCAAGACAAACATGTCTCAGCCATAACTTTGAAAGAACTGAAGAGATGTCCATGAAACTTCGCACAAATGTTAACCATAATGAGAAGGTGTGAAAGAAACTGGTCTGTACCTCAAAGGTCAAGGTCACACACAAAGGTCAAATGAGTCAACATTTTTGGGGGCATTTGTCACTTACTGATGACATTCCTTTTATTAGCAATAATACTTTACCTGCTATGTTGATAACTTGTTTCCTATTCAATTCCCAACCAACACAATAATAACAGGCAATTATTATCTAACTAAAATTGGTTTTAAAATAAAAACTCTATTTTTCAAGGCTTATCAATAATGTAAAACATTTCAGTTTTATGTGCCCCTTTTTTAAAATGATTTAAGTGTTCGGGGTGCTATTAGTGGCTGATATGGTAAACAAAAACTATCTATGAACACAGTGTTCAAACTGGAGGGCGACATGAGCGACAAAGTCGCTTTGTCGCTTTTTCCTCCGTGACTTCGCTTTTTTTTTAGCCGACGGCGAAAAATGCCGTCGGCATCAGATTGACCACTTCACTTTTTTCTCGCCCTCAAGCGAAGTGTAACCAGTCCTTTAATTGACTTGTTGTTTATGTCTCAGGACAGGCGTAGACATCTCTGGGAAGGGATTATGCTAATTGCTTTGATCGATCACATCAGAAACCCCGCGGGGAGCATACTTTCCTACATCTGTGATATCCCCTGAGGCAATTTTCGCACCTCGCCATTTTTTGTTTACAAATTAGACTGTACAGGGAATACATACACCTTATCCAATGAGATTGCGTATAGCTGAACAATTGACCAATCGTAGGTTCCGTTACAGTTAGACAAGTGCGTGTTGAAAACGGTGATTGAAGCAACAATCTGAAGTTAATTGACCTGAGGTCATTAAATGATACCACCGAATAATGATTAGAGTTGTGTTTTCTTAATTGTTTGATAAAACGGACCTTTTGGCATTCCAAACGAATTAATGCATGAAAAAGAGTTAATAATAGATGACATTTCTACTGAATTTTCGGCAATATTTTACTTCCGGAAAAGTGCGGTGTCATAGTAGTTCGGATAGGTACATAAGTTCGGATGGAGGAAAAACTTTTTTTTATTAAATGTTGTTTTTAGCTAATACAAATTGGGAAACAAAACACATAAATTGGTCTTATAGGTCTTAATGAGGAATAAGCCTTTTAGGAAGAAGTTTGAGAATCATATTAACACCCTTCATAGAACTCCATACAAATTGATAGAAAGATGAATAAATAAAGATACACGCAATATATTAAATAATTTATATTAATTCTTCTCTCAATCCTTTCTTCTATAGTTACAGTATATATAAGTGAAGTGTGCCTGCTACTGTGAATAACATTAATAAACACATTTAATTTGAAACAGCTAGCATGCTCTTAAATAATCAAAAGGTTATAACCAATAGGGTGTATACATGTATATCAGTTAATAATTAACAATAAACGATTGCGCACTTAATTTAAAAGACCGTGTCTCCCTCACTTCTCCCTATTGTTTGGTCACTTCTCTCTATTTTCTTTGGAAGGCTAAAATCCAGGCCTAGTTTGAACCCTGTGAACATTTAAAAAAGAGAGGTAAAACCCCCCAAAAAAGAACTTCAGTCTTTAAAAAGCCCAATTAAAAAGAAGGAAGATGTAAAACAACTTGCCACAACCTTATCTAAAGCTGCAACTAGTTCATGGAAAAATTGAGGGAAAAAAGCAAGATGAACTAATGAATAAACACTGAGGTATCATGTGTAGATATCAGATAACAAATGTGGCTTAGAAGGCTGCAGGGGCACAACTATCTCAGTTTCCTATATCAAAGTATATCCTATATTAAGTTTTAGATAACAGCCGGATAACCCTGCTGACTTTGATCATAAAATTCTTGGCATTTAGGCAATATTGATACTCTAAATCCAGCTTCTGTTTCTGGAACCAAGGTTGAGTAAATTATGTATGTACACTCCTCAGGTTTAAAGTTCCTCCATTCTAAAAGGTACAGTAGAGAATTATAATTGAAATATTTAAATATACATGCAATATGAATATTTTGTTCATGTCTTATTGAAATGTTGTTGTTTTTTTCCCAAAAAATATTTGCAGCATCTGATGAATTTGTTAATAAACCTGAAAATATGAAGATCTTTTTTAAAGAAACAGGCACTCTGAGAAATGAACATGTACAAGACAGAGCTGAATTTGAGCTTTGTTGTTAAACCTGGTATATTAACCTGACAGATTATAACACAAAACTGACACACACATGTTATACATCTACTGGATGTTTTATATCTATCTGATGTATTCCTGCTTACTGTTTTAGTTTATGTCTCCCTTTTCTCATTGCAGATGGACGGAAACACAAGTTTTCTGCGTGCAGCGAGAGGTGGAAATCTCCAGGAAGTGCTGGAGTACCTCACGGGCAGCACTGACATCAACACAAGCAACCCCGTAAGTAAATTTTGAACCGTAGAGCTTGCGGAACATCGGTGGTTCTATTTAGGTGCCCTCCCGTGCTCAGATGGGCACATGGGATCTTCCTCCACCTATGGAAGCTGGAAAGGCGCCATATGACCTTAGCTGCTGGTGCGACTGTAAAATCCAATTCAGTTCAATCAAACCGCAAGAGCTTGCTCTGCAGTCCAGTTCAGGGCATGAGACATTGGTTGTCCTCTCTGATAATACTGGCCAAAGGTCTGGTTAATTGATGCGATGGTACATCTATTGGCCATTATTAGCAATATTGCAAAAAGGACATCTCCTCTAAAACTTGACAGTAGGTTTTGCTGGAAAATGGCCACAGTGTTTTCTGGTGGTGACCAGATTTGTGTTTTTCCTGTTTCATCTGTCCACCAAGATTATTAGATAAAATTAACACAATTTCAACCATCTCTGCTCAACCTGTTGTAATAAACTTTTATGTACCATAAGCTTGACTACCAATTTTATGATTTTGCTAAATGTCATTCATGATGGCTGTCACAGTGAGGTGAATTTTGCATTAAGTTGTATTGGAAAATTTAACAAAAACGTCTCCAAAACTGCCCAGAAGATTCTAAAAAACTTGGCCAAATTGCTTCTTGTAATGCTCTAAATTATCGCTTGCATACTTGTAAAATTCAAATAGACTTGAGAAAAAATGCAAATTGAAAATACAATATGAAGTAACACGAATACGTATACAACACTGTGTATAGACATGATACTCTGAATGCAATACAATAATCTATAAAGAAGTTTGAAACATAAGAGCATATATGCCGTCTGCTGAATATTCCTGAAATGGTACATCATTGTTGATGATGAGGATATATCAACAATAATTATAAAATCGTTGATGATGATGAGGATATATCAACAATAATTATAAAATCAACAAATAATTTGAAGATGTGTTAGGCAATTAGGCCACACTTATAAAATTTAATGTTTGCCCTTTCGTGACCGTTTTTTTTTAAATTGCCGGTCGCATCAAGATGCCATTAATAACAAAGGAATGTTTTTGTTACAAAAAATATAAATAAAAAAAAATAATTCGCCTACCCAAAATTTAAAATTAGGGTCAGGAAACATAAATATTTTTAAGGGTGGCCTTAGGCAAGTAATGATGAGGTTCCTGCCTCTGATGCCACTGATGATGATGCTGATGGTGATGATGATTGCTGCTGCTGCCTATGTTGCCAACGATGATGATGGTTTCTGCAGCTGGCGATAGAATGATGATAATGATGATCATGATGATGCTGCTTGCTGCTGATGATGATGATGATGATGCTAATGATGATTGCTGCTTGCTGCTGCTGATCAAGATGCTACTGATGATGATGATAATTATGTTTGTTGCTGATAATGATGATTGTTGCTGCTGCTGATGATACTTGCTGATGATGATTATGGTTTTATTTATATTTCAGAATGGGTTGAATGCGCTGCATTTTGCCTCGAAGGAAGGTCACATCAACATTGTGACAGAGCTGTTGAACAGGGGTGCAAGTGTCGAGGCGGCAACTAAGGTCAGTAACCTTTCTGTACAACCTTTGTAGTAGATGTGTATCAGGGTAGACTGGGATACTACCAGAGATACCTGAAGATCATAGAAGAAATGTTCTGAGTATGTCAGATGTCTGTCAGTAATACAGAGTCAAATTCAAGGACATTGATCAATTACTTATACAGACATCCTCGCTGATCAATAATCTATGCTTACTTTTTTTTCTATGAAATCTATAAAACCTCAGTTTTGACTGCTGTTTTGTTACTTGTGCTTGTGTTATATTTGCATATGTTTGTATTCGACTTTATTGTTGTTTACAGAAAGGCAACACAGCGCTGCACATTGCCTCCCTGGCGGGACATGAGGAGATTGTCAAGCTGCTTGTTGTAAGTGGTGCCAAGGTCAATGTTCAGGCTCAGGTACGTCGATTTATTTATGGAAAAAAGAATGCCGCAGTAAAATCTTGTCCTGGAGAAAAATAAATGTGTGGACAGTCTATAATATGTGGTTGCAGGTTGAGTGAGGCCTTAACGTTGTGCAGATATACTATAACAAATACATTTTAGTAAATTGTTAAAATCATCAGAAAAAATCATGCTTAGATCTAGTTCCGAAAGTGAAAAAGAGAGGATGAATATGATTGTAGCGCTATGTGAAAGTCTGTGACTATTTCACAATTTCTCAAATAGCATTTCGTACTCACTAAGAGCTGGACTTGTCAAGTGAGAAAGTGTTGATTCTTATGGATGGTGGGTTGTGTACAGTATTGGGTCCACCCAGGAAAAATTGGGTAGTCTGCCTCTACCACAAGCAAATTGACCATCATATATGGCCTAACATGTGCTAAAATGACGTGTAAAACACCATTCAAACAACCATACCAAACTTACAACTGCAACTTTTTCCTCTATACTCTTACAGACCGTGGATATGCACCTGACATTTTAAGTATCAACATTGTCAGTGTAGGTGTTTCCTAAAAACCTTTTCTTTAGATAAATAGTGTGTTTGATGACTGTTTTGTGCTCTGGTATTCTAGGCATACACCCTAGTAATGTGTTTATGATTTTGTTACAGCGGTATTGATATCCATAATTAGGTACCCTCCCAACAAAAACGATCAAAAAGCATAGGAGTTAATTGTGAAATGAACATCATACAGCTTGCAGTCCTCTGTTTTCCCATTTAGTGTATTTATAGAAGTTTCTGTTATTTTTGCTGTCTTATCATTCATGATTCAAGAATAATGAGATAAATTGAACAATGTGTGAAGGTGCTAAAGGCAGTACCTTAATGTATAGGATCATACAGGGGCGTAGCCAGCGATACGCACTTACGCATGTGCGTAACATCGATTTAAAAAGTGAAAAAATAATTATGGCCAAAATTGGCATAAAAATCGAAGGCTAACTTAACTCCTGACATATTTTTTTTTCATTTTTAAAGAAATTATTTTACCCTAAAAGGCCGCCAAAATGTGACCAAAAAACCCACCATAAGCTGCCAAAGGATGTCTATATTTTAAAATTTTCTAGGAGGAGGACCCCCTAACCCCGCCATCTGACCCCCTAACCCCTCCACCATTTTGGTGGCCTTGAAACATTTTTGAGAATTTTCCACATTTTTAAAGAAAGCGCAAAAAACACAAAGTCAATCATGCGAACGCTTGATGCTCCTATAATTATGTACAATCCTTCTACAAGAGATGGATTTACATCATGTATATTTTTACTGTCTGTAAAATAGCAGGCCCGACGGGCCACCATACTTTAGGAAAGTGGTGGTCCTTCCAAAAACCAGGTGGCATGGGGCCTGCGTTAGTGTCGAACCCTGTGTTATGGTGTGAAATGCTATTGTTACCCAATATTAAAGGCAATCACCCAACCTTTATCTAGTATTATTCAACATTAAAGGCGACCACTGAGCCTTAAACTATTATAAACCAATAGTAAGGCCCAAATAAAGTGTGAATGGTATTGCCTAGTATTAACCTGCTGTAAATTAATAAATTTAAAAGTCACATTATTGGTAAATGTATGCTACTACTATACCTATATCTTTATCTTTTTGTTTGCCAGACGGGCTTCACGCCACTCTACATGGGAGCCCAGGAAGGACATGCTGAAGTGGTGAAGTATCTCTTGGCTAATGGGGCTAGCCAGAGTCTCTCCACCGTGGTCAGTACATCTTCATTCATCTGCACACTCTTGTCTAGTGTTTCACATCATTCTCTACATCTACATACATCTTCACACCCCTGTCTAGTGTTTCACATCATTCTCTACATCTTCACACTCCTGTCTATTGTTTCACATCATTCTTTACATCTTTACACTCCTGTCTAATGTTTCACATCATTCTCTACATCTTTACACTCCTGTCTATTGTTTCACATCATTCTTTACATCTTTACGCTCCTGTCTATTGTTTCACATCATTCTCTACATCTTCATGGTCTTGTCTTTTGTTTTCACATCATTCTCTACATCTTTCACATCATTCTCTCCATCTACACACTCCTGTCTAGTTTCACATCATTCTCTACATCTCCATGCTCGTGTCTAGTGTTTCACAACATTCTCTACATCTTCACACTTTTGTCTAGTGTTTCACATCATTCTCTCCATCTACACACTCCTGTCTAGTTTCACATCATTCTCTACATCTCCATGCTCGTGTCTAGTGTTTCACATCATTCTCTACATCTTCACACCCCTGTCTAGTGTTTCACATCATTCTCTACATCTTCACACTCCTGTCTATTGTTTCACATCATTCTTTACATCTTTACACTCCTGTCTAATGTTTCACATCATTCTCTACATCTTTACACCCCTGTCTAGTGTTTCACATCATTCTCTACATCTTTACACTCCTGTCTAATGTTTCACATCATTCTTTACATCTTTACACTCCTGTCTAATGTTTCACATCATTCTCTACATCTTTACACTCCTGTCTATTGTTTCACATCATTCTTTACATCTTTACGCTCCTGTCTATTGTTTCACATCATTCTCTACATCTTCATGGTCTTGTCTTTTGTTTTCACATCATTCTCTACATCTTTCACATCATTCTCTCCATCTACACACTCCTGTCTAGTTTCACATCATTCTCTACATCTCCATGCTCGTGTCTAGTGTTTCACAACATTCTCTACATCTTCACACTTTTGTCTAGTGTTTCACATCATTCTCTCCATCTACACACTCCTGTCTAGTTTCACATCATTCTCTACATCTCCATGCTCGTGTCTAGTGTTTCACATCATTCTCTACATCTTCACACTCTTGTCTAGTGTTTCACATCTTTCTCTATTCACGCTCCTGTCTAGTGTTTCACATCCTCTACATCTTCACACTATTGTCTAGTGTTTCACATCATTCTCTACATCTTCACACTCCTGTCTAGTGTTTCACGTCATTCTCTACATCTCTACATCTTCACGCTCCTGTCTAGTGTTTCACATCATTCTCTGCATCTACACACTCCTGTCTAGTTTCACATCATTCTCTACATCTCCATGCTCGTGTCTAGTGTTTCACATCATTCTCTACATCCTCACACTCTTGTCTAGTGTTTCACATCTTTCTCTATTCACGCTCCTGTCTAGTGTTTCACATCCTCTACATCTTCACACTATTGTCTAGTGTTTCAATCATTCTCTACATCTTCACACTCCTGTCTAGTGTTTCACGTCATTCTCTACATCTCTACATCTTCACGCTCCTGTCTAGTGTTTCACGTCATTCTCTACATCTTCACACTCTTGTCTAGTGTTTCACGTCATTCTCTACATCTTCACACTCTTGTCTAGTGTTTCACATCATTCTCTACATCTTCACACTCTTGTCTAGTGTTTCACGTCATTCTCTACATCTTCACACTCCTGTCTAGTGTTTCACGTCATTCTCTACATCTTCACGCTCCTGTCTAGTGTTTCACATCATTCTCTACATCTTCACACTCTTGTCTAGTGTTTCACATCATTCTCTACATCTTCACACTCTTGTCTAGTGTTTCACGTCATTCTCTACATCTTCACACTCTTGTCTAGTGTTTCACATCATTCTCTACATCTTCACACTCTTGTCTAGTGTTTCACATCATTCTCTACATCTTCACACTCTTGTCTAGTGTTTCACATCATTCTCTACATCTTCACACTCTTGTCTAGTGTTTCACATCATTCTCTACATCTTCACGCTCCTGTCTATTGTTTCACATCATTCTCTACATCTTCACACTCCTGTCTAGTGTTTCACATCATTCTCTACATCTTCACACTCCTGTCTAGTGTTTCACATCATTCTCTACATCTTCACACTCTTGTCTAGTGTTTTACATCATTCTCTACATCTTTCTACATCTTCACGCTCCTGTCTTGTGTTTCACATCATTCTCTACATCTTCACACTCCTGTCTAGTGTTTCACATCATTCTCTACATCTTCACACTCTTGTCTAGTGTTTTACATCATTCTCTACATCTTTCTACATCTTCACGCTCCTGTCTTGTGTTTCACATCATTCTCTACATCTTCACGCTCCTGTCTAGTGTTTCACATCATTCTCTACATCTTCACACTCCTGTCTAGTGTTTCACGTCATTCTCTACATCTCTACATCTTCACACTATTGTCTAGTGTTTCACATCATTCTCTACATCTTCACACTCCTGTCTAGTGTTTCACGTCATTCTCTACATCTTCACGCTCCTGTCTAGTGTTTCACATCATTCTCTACATCTTCACACTCCTGTCTAGTGTTTCACGTCATTCTCTACATCTTCACGCTCCTGTCTAGTGTTTCACGTCATTCTCTACATCTCTTCATCTTCACACTATTGTCTAGTGTTTCACATCATTCTCTACATCTTCACACTCCTGTCTAGTGTTTCACGTCATTCTCTACATCTTCACGCTCCTGTCTAGTGTTTCACGTCATTCCCTGCATCTTCACGCTCCTGTCTAGTGTTTCACATCATTCTCTACATCTTCACGCTCCTGTCAAGTGTTTCACGTCATTCTCTACATCTTCACGCTCCTGTCTAGTGTTTCACGTCATTCTCTACATCTTCACACTCCTGTCTTGTGTTTCACATCATTCTCTACATCTTCACACTCTTGTCTAGTGTTTCACGTCATTCTCTACATCTTCACACTCCTGTCTAGTGTTTCACATCATTCTCTACATCTTCACACTCCTGTCTAGTGTTTCACATCATTCTCTACATCTTCACACTCCTGTCTAGTGTTTCACATCATTCTCTACATCTTCACGCTCCTGTCTTGTGTTTCACATCATTCTCTACATCTTCACACTCCTGTCTAGTGTTTCACATCATTCTCTACATCTTCACACTCTTGTCTAGTGTTTCACGTCATTCTCTACATCTTCACACTCCTGTCTAGTGTTTCACATCATTCTCTACATCTTCACACTCCTGTCTAGTGTTTCACATCATTCTCTACATCTTCACACTCCTGTCTAGTGTTTCACGTCATTCTCTACATCTTCACACTCCTGTCTAGTGTTTCACATCATTCTCTACATCTTCACACTCCTGTCTAGTGTTTCTCGTCATTCTCTACATCTTCACACTCCTGTCTAGTGTTTCACATCATTCTCTACATCTTCACACTCCTGTCTTGTGTTTCACATCATTCTCTACATCTACACACTCCTGTCTAGTGTTTCACATCATTCTCTACATCTACACACTCCTGTCTAGTGTTTCATTCTCTACATCTTCACACTCCTGTCTAGTGTTTCACATCATTCTCTACATCTTCACACTCCTGTCTTGTGTTTCACATCATTCTCTACATCTACACACTCCTGTCTAGTGTTTCACATCATTCTCTACATCTACACACTCCTGTCTATTGTTTCACATCATTCTCTACATCTACACACTCCTGTCTAGTGTTTCACATCATTCTCTACATCTACACACTCCTGTCTAGTGTTTCACATCATTCTCTACATCTTCACACTCCTGTCTAGTGTTTCACATCATTCTCTACATCTACACACTCCTGTCTATTGTTTCACATCATTCTCTACATCTACAAACTCCTGTCTAGTGTTTCTCACATCATTCTCTACATCTACACACTCCTGTCTAGTGTTTCACATCATTCTCTACATCTTCACACTCCTGTCTAGTGTTTCACATCATTCTCTACATCTACACACTCCTGTCTAGTGTTTCACATCATTCTCTACATCTACACACTCCTGTCTAGTGTTCTACACATCATTCTCTACATCTACATCTCCATCTTCACGCTCCTGTCTTATGTTTCACATCATTCTACTACATCTTCACCGCTCCTGTCTTATGTTTCACATCATTCTCTACATCTTACACACTCCTGTTCTAGTGTTTCACATCATTCTCTACATCTACACACCTCCTTGTCTAGTGTTTCACATCATTCCTCTACATCTTCACACTCCTGGTCTAGTGTTTCACATCATTCTCTACAATTCTACACACTCTGTCTAGTGTTTCACATCATTCTCTACATCTTCACACTCCTGTCTAGTGTTTCACATCATTCTCTACATCTTCACACTCCTGTCTAGTGTTTCACATCATTCTCTACATCTTCACACTCCTGTCTTGTGTTTCACATCATTCTCTATCATCTTCACACTCCTGTCTTTTGTTTCACATCATTCTCATATATCTTCACACTCCTGTCTTTGTGTTTCACATCATTCTCTACATCTATCACACACCTGTCTTAGTGTTTCACGTCATTCTCTACATCTTCACCGCTCCTTGTCTAGTGTTTCACGTCATTCTCTACATCTTCACGCTATTGTCTAGTGTTTCACGTCATTCTCTACTACTTCACGCTCATGCTAGTGTTTACGTCATTCTCTACATCTTCACACTCCTGTCTAGTGTTTCACGTCATTCTCTACATCTTCACGCACTATGTCTAGAGTTTCACATCATTCTTTAATCTTCACACTCTTGTCTAGTGTTTCACATCATTCTCTACATCCTTCACGCTCCTGTCTATTGTTTCACTTCATTCTTTACATCTTCACACTCTTGTCTAGTGTAAACTCCACACTCCCTAATCTCTCATACTATCTTCACGTCCATGTCTAGTACCTCACTCACCAACTCTCTGTCTACATCATCCTACATCCTCAACGCTCTCAGTTCTACATCATCTCTACATCACAGCTCCTGTCTAGTGTTTCACATCAACCTCACATACATGTCTAGAGCTCCTCCATCACTACATCATCTTCTCAATTCAACTACTCTTCATCAGGCTCCTTCTCTAGCTAGTGTTCACGTCATTCTCTACATCTTCACGCTCCTGTCTAGTGTTTCACATCATTCTCTCACATCTTCACACTCCTTGTCTAGTGTTTCACATCATCATCTCTACATCTTCACACTCCTGTCTAGTGTTTCACGTCATTCTCTACATCTTCACACTCTGTCTAGTGTTTCACGTCATTCTCTACATCTTCACACTCCTGTCTAGTGTTTCACAGTCCAATTCTCTACATCTTCACACTCCTGTCTAGTGTATCACGTCATTCTCTACATCTTCACACTATTGTCTATGCTGTGTTCACGTCATTCTCTACATCTTCACGCTCCTGTCTAGTGTTTCACATCATTCTCTACATCTTCACACTCTGTCTAGTGTTTCACATCATTCTCTACATCATTCTATATCTTCACGCTCCTGTCTAGTGTTTCACATCATTCTCTACATCTTCACAACTATTGTCTAGTGTTTCACGTCATTCTCTACATCTTCACACTCCTGTCTAGTGTTTCACGTCATTCTCTACATCGTCACACTCTTGTCTAGTGTTTCACTGTCTATTCTCTACACATCTTCACGCTCCCTGTCTAGTGTTTCACATCATTCTCTACATCTTCACACTCTTGTCTAGTGTTTCACATCATCTCTACATCATCTATATCTTCACGCTCCTGTCTAGTGTTTCACATCATTCTCTACATCTCACAACTCCTGTCTAGTGTGTTTCACGTCATTATCTACATCTTCACACTCCTGTCTATGTTTCACGTCATTCTCTACATCTTCACTCTCCTTGTCTAAGTGTTTCTCATCATTCTCTACATCTTCACACTTCCTTGTCTAGTGGTTCACATCATTCCTCTAGC
>JAWPHD010018027.1:0-41786 GCA_037043455.1 Cyrtodaria siliqua
GAAAACTCAGCAGAGATGGTATGTGGATCTTGTATAAAAACTGAAACACTCATCATGCTCATAGTTAACACTGTTAGCATTGTATTTTTCTACGTTAAACAATTCTTTATACAAGATATATATGCTGGGTTTTGAAAAAAAAAGAAGTATTTCTTTACAATTATCAATGAAGGCGTATTAAAGTAACAAAATAAATATTTTGACAATTTTGTAAATGTTTACTGCTTTCAATATTTAAAGGGACACAAAGCAATCCGGTGTATTTACATATCAAATTATTTTGAAAGCCCTCAGATTGCAGAGAGCCACTTTCATCAAAATTGTATTTTAAATCTTCTTTTGAATATGGTAAAGACATTTAAAAGAAATTCCCCATTTTATATAGTTTCTAATCATGATATACCTTTTTTTTTCTTCTAAATATTTTAAAAAATATATAATAAATAGTATGCATTTTACATCTATATCTGTACGGTTTGTTGAGGGGTGACCCACCCCGACCCTCACAGACCTAATACGGGGTGAATAAATACATTACCATTCGAAATTAAAAAAGAAAAGTTCTGAGACTAGGTCATTCACATATAAAGCAAAAAAGTGTCATCGACAGGACGTTCCCTTGTTTAACTCCATATTCACGTTTAAAGTAGTTTGTAAGTTTCTTGTTGACCATTATGGAACCTTTCGGGCTGTCATATAATTGCTTCACTATTGTATAAAAGTGTCCATTTATACCGCGCGCCAACAACTTTGTCCACTTATGCCGCACGCCAACAACTTTGTCCACTTATGCTGCCGCACGCCAACAACTTGTCCACTTATGCCGCACGCCAACAACTTTGTCCACTTATGCCGCACGCCAACAACTTTGTCCACTAAAGCCGCACGCCTACAACTTTGTCCACTTATGCCGCACGCCAACAACTTTGTCCACTTATGCCGCACGCCAACAACTTTGTCCGCTTATGCCGCAAACCACCAACTTTGCCGACTTATGTCGCACGCCAACAACTTTGTCCGCTTATGCCGCACGCCAACAACTTTGTCCACTTATGCCGCACGCAAACAACTTTGTCAACTTATGCCGTACGCCAACAACTTTGATTGCTTATGCCGCACGCCAACAACTTTGTCCACTTATGCCGCACGCCAACAACTTTGTCCACTTATGCCGCACGCCAACAACTTTGACCACATACAATCAATATCAACACTGTCAAAAGCCTTCTGCATATCAATTAAGTATGTAAATGTAGGTAAACCACGTGACTTTTGGATACGTATGATCGAGCATAGCGTAAAAAGCAGATCAGATCTACACATGCTCCAAGTTTCCAAAATCCATTTTGTTCGTCAGCAATGCCGCGGTTATCTTCTAAGTATAACGTCAGTCTATTATTGAGCACCGATGTAAATAACTTACTCGACGAGTTCTGAAGACTAATACCGCGATAATTTGTTGGACTCCGAGGATCATTGTTGCTGTTTTGGGGTATTGGTTTTATAATAGCTTTCCTCCATGCAGAAGGCACAAGTCCAGACAAAAAACATTCATTAAAGAAAAAATCAAATCAATAGATTTGTTGTTTGTTAACACTTCATATGGTAATTTATCACATTCCGCAGCGCGCGAGTTTTAACAAGTAAAACACGCCTTTGATATTTCAATTTTTGATATGAAGTGGCAGCCAACTTCTACAGTTTTGCCCCACAAAAGTAAACGTTTATTTTCTCTATTTGTTAGTCATAATTAAAAAAACTGATCTTTTACCAATTACATTCGTTTTGTTTATCTGACACAGTCCTAAAGATGAATTTAGTTAAATTAAAATCCAAACTGCATCATATATGGTTAACAGAAAACAGTTTAGAAGAACAACACGTGATGAGATATTTTAATTTAATATAGCTGCGAATTGTGTAATAGCCTAAGTCAATCGTATTTTTCATCTGTTTTATGAAGATATGTTCCTACATTATCATTATTACCAAAAGGACTTCGATTCCTTATAAAATTGTTATGTTTGAACATCACTTTATAATATTTTCCTACAAAGTTACAGTTGGTTTGAATGATACACTGTAACTGATGAAAAATCAGAATCCCAGAAATTACTAGCCCTAAGAACCATGTATTTATTAAACTCTCTACCCTATTTCTTCTTCTTTTGTTTTTGTAAAAAAAGATGAGTTAAGCTATGAATAAATATCTTTTTAAAACGAAATAGCATATTGTTAATGGAAAATTATTATTTACTGCTAGAAGACTTAAACGATAGCATATCTAGTGCATAAAGCTGGTGTTATCAACATGGCAATTGATGGATGGCTATTGTGACACCATGCATTGAGGTGGAAGCATCCAGTTGAGACTAGCCCCAAATACCTGTTCTACCAATCATATCCAACTCGGAATGGCGATCAGAAACACTCTTTTTCTATATGTATCACTTGCCCCGTGTGGTTCCGGGGGCCCCGTTTATTTACGGGACAAAGAATAGGGCCACTGCTCGATCCCGTTAGAGGGGAAGGCAGAGGGGTAGAACCCCCGAAATTCATGTTCAGTTTTTGTTCATGCTCATTGAAGGTCTTCATCATGACCCCTGCATTGTTTCAGGTGCCATCTCGCTCATATCACAAGAGCAGTGGCAGAAAAACTATAACGTGGCTCCAGCGTAAATGGAGTGTCTACAATAGAATTTGCAGCAACTCTGCAGTTCAGGGTGAGAAGGTTCTAGGCCCGTTCTCCATATTTCATCTCGTTGTACATCAAGGATGAGCCTGGCATGTTCATTCCTGTTAGGTGCCATATAACCTTTCATGTATTGGTGCACCTTAAAACTCTAATTCAATACAATATTTATCACTTAGACCAGTGTGTTTTATATAAAACTATCATGAAAGATGGCCGAAGGTTTCAAAAAGGGGCATGTTTATGCTCAACTCATATTACAAAAAATAGTAGGTATAAAAGTCGAACAGAAAATTCAGTTTTCATAGAAGACATTCAACAACAATACACATTAAAACAAACAACAATTACAAGTCAATAAAAGGTAATGCATACCACGTCACAAACACAATCAAGTTGACAATAGGGCTACCTATTTGGAAGGGTCAGTGGCAAAGAAGCCCCATGTTCTAGGTGCTCTTACGTTATTGTCATCCCAATAAAACCAGACCGTGTAAAGCAAGAAATCGCCTTCAAAAACAAATACATTTAAAAATCATTAATAGGCAAATATAAGTATAATATAGATGATCATGAACATACGAAGATAAAAATTACAAGCGCCTAGAAAGACACAATGCAAGCACTCAAACACTTGACAGAAGCCAGAGCAACAAGAGAACAAACCAGTATGGGTACGACAGACATAAGTTAAAACGAACAACAAACGCTAACGTCCTTTGAGGTTTTAGGTAAACGTCGCCATAGGGTCCACACTCTGTCAGGTTTGCGATAACCAATCAAAAAGGAAAGCGGCGTACTGTAAATGGGCAATAACTAAACATGTAGTGTTTGTAAAATGATTGAGTCATAACCTCGTTTTATAAACTTTTTAACAATTTAAATAAATATTGTATGAAAATGATTTTGACCAGAGATCTTGTAAAGTTTGTAAATCACGTCACCTTACGCGTCATGTTGTTATAGTCCCTGTCGAAGAAAGGTTCTTATATTATTTTATATCTTAACAGTAGATCAGGGTTAGGATATAACAATTAATAAAGAAATTTCGAAGTTTATAGTAATTTGTGTTGACATATGAATTTTTTATGAGTTTGCTATGATATCTGACTTGCAATCATACTTTTGAAAAACTTGGTAAGAATGATTTTTACCATAAGCTGAATGAGATCGAGAATGAGTCTAATCACTTTTTTACAACGGAGTCACTGCTGCACCGTTATACTTACATACTTGTTTTGGTATTAAATATGTACTTTTTATTATAATAGAGATATAGTATGCATTTATACATTTGAAGGACATGTACACAAAATGTAGTCGATAGAGAAAACGTATCTAACGTTATGTCGTTACCGTTTACCCAACGAAAACAATAATATTTATAACATAATTATATTTATCATTCTTCGATAAACGGCTTGACAAGCAATTTTTATCCTATTGATCAGTGTATGTTTCAACATTTGCTATCGTCATTGCATTGGTGTTGTACAAAGTATATATTAATACGATTGGATCACAATTTCATTTAGTAACAATTACAGTTTGTTTTTCCAATCAATGTAACTGCAAAATCAGGTAGTAATTTAGTTATGTGTTACATGGATACTAACATATACTAAAATTTAGTTGTTTGATTTTGGGGCGTACAAACACGCAATACATATAAGAAGCCATCCGGAATAATCATGCTATGCCAATCCTTTACATCCAATTAATCTGGAATCAGTTGGTCCTTCCTTCCAATTTAACGAATCGACATATTATGAAAATGTCATTCGGCGGATCCAACATGCAATTGTGCAAAGTACACGCATCTTTCAAAGCGTCAAATACTGTTTATTTTGTACTAATTGCATGTAATAAAGTATTATGTAATAAAGTGTTATTACATTTATAACAACGTTTTGTAGTTTCACATTCATAATGCTGTTTTAATTTGCAAACTTCAAAAATGCGATTTTGAATTCAGATAACTATTTGATAAATATATTCCGCCTCATGCGGAGAATTCCAATTAAACACATAAAAAATAATCACACGAACAAAGAGGAAATAGCATGCAAACATATAGCTACTAAAGGATATTAACATGTATCTAAGAGAAGCCTAAACATATATGTATGTATAAACGTATATGTATTTTTTAAAATTAAAACCGACAAATAAAAAACACAAAAAAAACGTATAAGAAACAACAATATTATAACTTATCAATAACTTCAAATGTTATGATTAATTTAATGAAGGTCTGCGCTCCCGTTATTGAACGATAACCTGAGCAAATGAACGATAAACTAAGACCACACTTTTCTCTAGAAATAATCAAGGATGGTTGTCAGTCTTTCATGTTTTCATTCCGATGATCACTGATTTGACGCACAATGTGTATACACTGCCAAAACAAAATCTTAGTACTAGAAAAAAAAACTTATATTGAGAACATTTATCTTGTTTTGAGACAATTTTTCTTGGGAGTATACTTGGAAATTATTTCTTGTTTCTGCCACCATTAGGAATCTTGAAACAAGAAATAGTTTTCCTATAACAAGAAAAAAAATATTCTTGCTTCATTCACTGGTGGTTCTCATTTCAAGAATTAATTTTCTCGAAATAAGAAACAAAATCTTAATTTAAGATCTTACACTTTCTTATATTTTTCTTAAATTAAGAACTTATCTTAATCTAAGAAACCCTATTATCTTATAACTTTCTAGTCACTTTTCTTAAATTAAGAACTCAATCTTAATTTAAGAAACCAATTTTCTTATAACAAGAAAACGGGAGTATAGCTAGAAATATTTTCTTATAGGAAAATACCAAGAAAGTATACTATCTGAAAAAAAGAAAAAAAAGAAAATTAACAGGAAACACATATTTTATTCCGAGTAGACAGAATCTTGATGAATTCTACAATTTCTCCAATCAAGAAAGTCTACGAATTCTACAATTTCTCAAATCAAGAAAGGTTATTTTATGCAGCAATGTAGTGTTATGAACGGTTCAATAACTGATAAGAACACTTCTTAAGCAGTTCTTGAACTGTTCCCCATAAATACGAAGCTCTCAGACGTAAGAATGCTGTCATCGGCAGAGGAAACATTTCTACCAGTTACAATTTGACAAGTAAACAATCACTAAAACAAAAGGTGCATATTCAACCCACCCACATTTTTGGGCGATATTTCCAGTGGTATGGGTGGGATCCCTACTGGAAAATATGTGGGATCCCAGCGAGATTATTGAGCCATATTCCCACTGGGAATATCTCCCAATAATCACGCTGGGATCCCGCCAAAAATCTCAAGTGTGATCCCACCATAAAATCTCAGTTGGATTCCAGTGACATCCCAGTCAGAATATCACTCAGATTAAACTCTTAACGTGTCCATATTAACATGGAAATTAGGTAGAGCTCACGCGAGTGAGATGAGCAAATGTTAGCAAGATGAGCATGTGAGAACTACCAGGGTTAGTGATGTGATCAAAGTGAGCGACATAAGCCCTCAGGTGTGTTTTTACTCTCTGAAATGCATACAAAATGGCTGGTGTGTTTGCCATTAACACGAATGCGCCGTAACAAAATAACCGCAAGTGATACATGGAGAATAGATGACAGACAACGCCCTATCACACAAGCTCACTATAATTATATAGCTTACTTAATGAGGTAAAAAGTATTTAATGGTCTCATACTGTTTGACGGTCCGTCATTACCAATTGGTCATGCAGACACTTTTTTCAAGATCACCAACATCTTGGGTTCAAATCCCAGCTTGGGCAGATACACGGTTCCTAAGCGAATGGATTAGACTCTACAATATTAAAAACATCTGAGATCTTCGGCACCACCATTAAAACTGACACAGTGTTTCAAACCAACAAATCTTAACATTGAACAAGGTCACTTACTTGTTTCCTATATGTAAGGCCAAATAAAATAATGTGTGGTTCCGTTTACCCGACTGACCCTATATTTTTGGGCTTTTTTCACCAACCCTATTTTTTTTTGTATTTTTTCGACAAAAAGCACGAAAGTATATGAGGCGTATCTTCGTCATTCCGAAAGTGGCACTTCCGGTATTAAAAGCTAGATGGCAGCCTCCTCAATTTTAATCTTGGACTTAGAAATCTGTATCGAGAATAATTACGGCATTTGGCAATTAGTTTTTTTTATGAACACTAGCTAACATGATGGAGGAATTTACAAGGTAACATGAAGCAAGACCAACTCCCAGTCTAGGCATTTTTACTGGTTCGAAAAAATACTTTTCTCAAATGTAACCGGAACCACACATATTGTTTATTTTGCCTTATGTACGCAATAAATTACATGCGAAAGTGCATACTACTGGACTTTTACATTGGGACTATAAAAAATATTTTTTATACAGGTATGTGTACTACTGAAAGACGAGATAGTAACATTTAAACATTTATAATTAATAATGTACATACATAATGATATGTATCTTAAAATTATTTCAATTCAATTAGGCACATCGTGCATCCGAGTAAGGCATATATAAATACTGTTTTTTTTTTTTATCAGTTCAGTCAAGACCATTCATTATGATCCTTGAGGCACTGTTCATGGTGGTGCACGGTATTACCAATATGCCGGTATATTTTGATAGAGTCTCAAAATAATATGTATCAAGATACGCTCTTAGCATACCGATACGACCGGTAATTTCACTTAATGCAGAAGCAGTCTGAAAATATCCGTCAGGTCGATTTCTTTACTTCTCCATTGAGTACTCACTGGTTTCTCGCTCTATTGCGAGCCGTGGCGTGACATTGTCAGTGGTATAGATCAGGACCCAGCTCAGTCAGCCAGTACACAGGCAATTTCTGGAATGTGTTTCGATTTTATTTTTTTTTAGATTTGATTCAGAACGAGGCTCCCATGTGTTTTTCCAACGCTGGTTCTCGATTAAGCAGGCTAAGCGATATAAACTGGGTAACCAATCAAACCGGCGTTTACTAGCGTTCTAAAAAATAAACAGTGTCGGAGTTTCATGACCCCGACTTCGAGATAGTAAACAATCCGAAGGGAAGTCCAATGTGTGGAAACATTTTGGGCTTCAGAAACGTGTAGCCAACAAGACACTTGTGGACAATGTAGCTGTGTGCCGACAGTGTAATATGTGTTCATGAATGAAGGATACAACTCATAAGATATCTCTTTCTTGTTTATATCATTAGGCTTTGGCTGGTCTGATTCTTTGTACTTCCCACAATATATCGCGATACAGTTCAGCGATACAAAAATTCTGGCGATACCCATCCCTAATTGTTCATGTAGACTAGTCATCAGTCTTTTTTATCAAGGTGCTTCTACAACCTTAATAAACTCTGATACAATGTAAAAACAGCAGTCCCATGGCCATACAGACAATCTTCCTTGGTGACCATTTTGGTAAGGCCAGTTTTTTTCATTCCGATGTACTTTGATCCATGCATGGTGAAAGCTTATCCCTCCTCATCCATACGTACATCATTTTTGACCTCTCCAAGAAACCGAAATCTGAAATTAGTTTTTCATAACACACTAAAATATATCAGGTGTCTAATCGGCTTCCTTTAATAGTGTTTTGTTTTAATTAAATCTTTAATAAAGTTTTTTTCCGAGATTACCAGCTCGAGGTCTTTCATCACACCCTTTTGTGTCTACAATGAAATGATACCATAGGGTGAGTGTTCAGGGCCATTTAGCCATCATGTTTTACATGTATGTGCTTTCCCCCTTTAAACTTACAGTTAACTACAACAAATACTGTTTTTGAAGCTGCAGTGTTTTTGTTTGAACTATATATAAATAATCTTGAGTTAATTAGTACAAACTTCAGCATATTGATTTTTCAAACAGCAAACTTTTTTTTTTGTTAACAATACCAATTGTTTAATAAAAAACAGTTACTATACCTTCATACTTTTGTCAGGTAGAAAGTACAAAGACTCATGGAGTATTCTCGTCCATTGCATTATCTTTCTGCCTCTTCAATTTGGCAGCAGCAACTTGATTAGCTTTTCCAGCCTCTAGAAATATAAATGTAACCAAAATAAGAAATGTAGACATTAACTTTTAGGAAGACTGGGTTGAACGTCATCAGTATATATAATTATATATGCATACTCAACCGAAGGTGAGGGGGATGGATGGTTGTAGTGGGTGGAGTGGGCAACAGCAACATAGCCATTAATCCGAGCCTTCTCTGACTTTACTAGCCGTTTTTACGGTTTTCGATTTTTCATTTGGCTGTGTACGGTCAGAATGGTTCATATAGTAAAAACACGGGGATGATCCACGAGGGAGAGGAGCTATTCGCTTGGTTTTAAGGCAATATATCTAAGAAAGTATGCATTGAATTAACATTTCGAGCAACTAAAGTGATTATCAATATATCTATTTACCTATCGGAACCGAAATATGTTGTATTAATCGTTTTAAAGTTGTAACGGTCAACCCTTTTCAGACGACGTTAAAAAATATTAAATTCCCTACATTTGTTATTATTCAAGTCAAGAGTCCCATGATCGTGACAAGTGCAGTGATAAATTAAGACAAAATTGTGACCAACACTTCCTTTTGACTAGCAATTCTCTGAACGACATCCGATTGTTTATCTTTAAATTGTAAATCCTAATCATACTCGGAGAACAGTGTGTTCCACTCATTAAATTCTTCCATGTTGTCTGTTGATACACGTGGTTGATAGTGGATCTATTTGACGAGGGGACGGTAAATGCCTTTACCTCGCTCGAGAATATCACGGGACTTTAATTAATATGCAAGATGACAATATGGCGGATATAGCAAATAAAAGTGTGCTTTATAAATGTTTTATTGTGTCACTACAATCAATAAAGGAGTAGTTTTATCATTGCAACTTGGTAATATAAACATTAATTGATCGATTTGTTAGTCTAAATTATCGTAATAAATCGACCGGATGCCACAAACATCGTTGAAATTGCATGACTGTTTGTTTTTAGTAATCCCCCTGGTTCCTCTGACCCTAATAAGCCACACAAAAAATGGCTTTTTACAACTAAGAAGGCTCAGATTACATAGCTATAAGTGTAGAATTGATATTGCAAAATTGAAATCATTTTCTTGAATATCCTGATTAAAACATGACTATATGGATAGCCCAGTTCTTTGTTTACAAAATGAAAATATCTCATTCAGAATACGTTTTTTTTTAATTTGACCGGAAACGGCCGCCTGTTTTTCAAAGCAACTCAAGTCGCCGTTCTAAAACCTTTTGATGGTATGCTTATAAACCAAACAGTCTTCACAAATTGTTTAAATCATAAACGTTTGCATGTATTTAATTGTAATAATCTGCTTTCTAACGCCTAAATGGCTGCATATATAATAGCTGTACATTCGCGAAAACTGATGACATAGTTTCAGCATACGATTTTCTCCAATCTAAAAAGTTTTAAGAAACTAATGAGTTCCTGTTTCGTGAAAGAATATATATCTATAATTGTTTATACGCATGAAATATGTTACGTGTACGCTTGAAAATACTTACGTTGTTTATAACTTCTGCTTGATGAAAACGCGGGCATCCAAACTGTGACGTCACGTAATTTGGGTGATACTATTCCCCGGTCGATTTCCTAGTTACTTCCCGATAACTTCCCGGTTAAAACACGATTAAAAGGGGAGGTCAAGTGTGATATGTGTGTTGATGTTTCTGATTACTTAATGATCTATATGACTTATTATGTCTCCCCCACATATTGGTTTTAGCCTGGATGTCTGTCTGACTGTCAGCTTGGATGTCTGTCTGTCTGTCTGTCTGTCTGTCTGTCTGTCTGTGTCTGTCTGTCTGTCACAAGTCGTGTCCTCTCCATATCTCTTGAGCCGCTTGATGGACCCCAGTGATGTATCTTGTGTGTCCGGAGATTTATACATGTGCATGCCCTGTAACCATTTTTACATAAGGCCATCCTTAAAAATATATTTGTTTGCTGTTTCCCGACCCAGGATTTTATAAGTGGGTAGGTAGGTAGGTGATTTTTTAAAAATAGTAAAAATAAATAGTAAAAAAAAATTGTTAAAAAATTGCTACAAAATGTTTTGGGTAGGGCCCTTTTTGGTGGGTAGGTAGGGAAACAGCAAACCAACATTTTGTTATGGTCGGCCTAAGTATATATATATATATAGCAATGAGTGCATTTCAGTTTCAAACATGCGGTTCTCTTCATAGTCTCAAGAGTTCACAAGTATGAAGATAAGATTGTCATTTAATTGGAAAGCACAGCATGCACACAGTTTGTAGTATTATGCTGCACACTATGATCATGGAATGATTCATGATGCACTCCCTAGGAATCTTTATGTGAGGGGCTTGCGGAACGTCGGTGGTTCTACCCAGGTGCCCGCCCGTGCACTAAAATTGCCCTGAGGGGCACCTGGGGTCTTCCTCCACCAATGGAAGCTGGAAAGTCGCCATATGACTTTGGCTGTTAGTGCGAGTATAAAATCCAATTCAATTAAATCATGATGCACTGATATGTCATGACTTTCTTAAACTCAGATATTTTATTCTTGCACGGTTTTTCACTTTCTGAAAATGAGATATAAGAAACATAATCTTACAGCTAGATATTGATTTTCTTAAAAGTAAGATGTTTTATCTTCAGAAACAACAAAAACAAAAAAATAATCTTATTAAACTTTCTTAAATTAAGATAAATATTCTCATTAGTCCTCGGTGCCATCCCAAACAAGATCGCGCAAGAAAATGATTTTGCATTCATTCTTAATTCAAGAAAATATATCTCATATTAAGAATAATTAACTTATAAGAATTATTTTTTTAGCAGTGATATGTATAATGGAAAATGTACTAATTAATTGCTATACAACAAACCAATTAGCCGAAATGCCAACTGTCGGCACGTGCACATATTTTGTAAGAACTGAATATATGCGTAAAAACTGAATATATATGTGTAAGAACTGAATATATTTGTGTAAGAACTGCATATATATGTGTAAGAATTGAATATACATGCGTAAGAACGGAATATATATGTGTAAGAACTGAATATATATGTGTAAGAACTGAATATATATGCGTAAGAACTAAATATATATGCGTTAGAACTGAATATATATGCGTAAGAACTGAATATATAAGTGTAAGAACTGAATATATATGCGTAAGAACTGAATATATATGCGTAAGAACGGAATATATATGTGTAAGAACTGAATATATATGTGTAAGAACTGAATATATATGTGTAAAAACGGAATATATATGTGTAAGAACTGAATATATATGCGTAAGAACGGAATATATATGTGTAAGAACTGAATATATATGTGTAAGAACTGAATATATATGTATAAGAACTGAATATATATGTGTAAGAACTGAATATATATGTGTAAGAGCTGAATATATATGTGTAAGAACTGAATATATATGCGTAAGAACTGAATATATATGCGTAAGATCGGAATATATGTGTAAGAACTGAATATTTGCGTAAAAACTGAATATATATTTGTAAGAACTGAATATATTTGTGAAAGAACTGCATATATATGTGTAAGAACTGAATATATATGCGTAAGAACGGAATATATATGTGTAAGAACTGAATATATATGTATAAGAACTGAATATATATGTGTAAGAACTGAATATATATGTGTAAGAACTGCATATATATGTGTAAGAACTGAATATATATGCGTAAGAACTGAATATATACTCAGTTAAGGTAAACACTTTAGCTTAATATTACAATCGTTACGCTATTGATGATTATGAGTATGTCCTGCTATTTTTAAAAGCTGAATCAATAAGAACTACCGACATTTTGAAGCTTTGACGAGTTTGGGGAGACACTTTTAGGGATAAAGAGAACATATCATGGAAAAGGTACTCTTCCGGGGTCTGCAGTGCCTAAAAGCAGGTACGCCAATAGAAACATATTGTTTTAGGAAACGTAAATATCTAGGCCTAAATCTATACCTTTTGGCGGAGTAGATTTTAAATTTGAAAATGTGTGATTTGGCTGATAAATTCAACTGAAATTAATTTAATTTAGAGATAAAATGGTTATCCGCCAGATGGCGATTAGAAGGCAGCAAAAGCAATGGCTATGAATGGAAGTTGAAAATCAACCTTGCATTAAGAAATGGAATCATATTTTAGCTTGTCTTATCAAAGATCAGCTGAGATGATGATTTGGTGCGGCCTTCGTCTCTGTTGTCCGCGCGTCTCTCCACCCGTTCATCTATACATTTGTTTGTATACTCCCCTGATTCTTCCATTAAACTTTACAGTAAATCTGATCTGTAGTTGTTTCTAAGTAAAAGGCAAGTCCGTTGGAAGTCCAAGATGATCATCATAGCTAAAATAAATTTGAAACCAAAATCTTGGAAAGTTGCTTTCGATGTGTAGGTCTTAAGTAAAATTGAGGTCGGTTGAAAATCTAGAGCTAGATTTCCACACGACAATTTCGTGTCGACTATTTCTCTGAAATTGCTAAATGGATTAAATGTGCGGAAACTTTACGGAAGTGTTGATACTGACTTCTAGGTGGTCTTAAGTAGTATCGGATCTTTCAAAAATCCAAGATGGCAACCACAGTTAAAAATATATATTTTTAAAGACAAGTTTCGTGAATTTGGGACTTTAATTTATTGCTAGTGTACATCACAAATAATTGGAGAGATCAGCTGAAAGGTTGTACTTGTACATATTTTGACTTTTTCTTCGTTTCAGTACTCGCAGCATCTGCTGGTTGTACATCGGCATTCGATTACTATGTAATTTATCCTAAATAAACAGTTAACAATCCAAGAATGCCACGGCTAAAAAGAGTTTCAATAAAGGAAGTTTGTGATTATCTTTCCTCTAGAACTATAAGTTGTATTTATACTGAACCAATACCAAAGGCCTGGTATGACATTTCATAAAGAGTATTCATTTTGATTTGACGTCAAACATTACCGCCAATGACCATCTTTGTTTACATAGAGTTATATTTTAAACACTTGGGATTACATCCAGAAAGGTAGATTGTTTTTTATATAATTTGCCATTTAAAAATTGACCACCATGGCTGATCTGGCTGTCATAAGACAATCTACTTTTGGCCTCTTGCTGTAAGGCATATTCATGTCATGATGGTGTCTAAATTAAAATAGTGTTTGTCCTTTACCAACCCAGCGCTATTAACTGTGGTATCTAGGTAAATTATTTTATTTTACAAAGATACTTATTATATAGCCTATTCATATTTGATATATGTTATTTATTGCTGATAGTCTGAATAACTTGTAAAGTACACCATCTGCTCGATTTTAGTGGGGACATAATAAAATGTTTTTGGTAGTTGCAAATCACTTGGTAGGTAGGTATATGGCAAACAATCAATATTTTGTTTTAAGCCTTGGTTGCCGAATATTTATTTTATGAAATATTTGATAAGGAGCAAAACACATCTGAATCGGGACCGAGAAATAATTACCTACATACTTCTTTATTTGTAAAACGCTAAAGCTAGCAAAACCGCTAAAGTTAACAGCCGCCGCTAAAGGTAACAATTTTAACGCTAAAGGTTACAACCTCCGCTAAAAGTTACAATTACCTCTACCGCTAAAGGTAACAACGCTTACGCCACAGGTGCCACAGTAACTAAAACGAACCCATTAACTCAATTTTCATTTACACTGTAGATGTTGAAAAAGGTTGTTACCTTTAGCGTTAGCCATGTTACCTTTAACGGAAGAGGCGGTTGTTACCTTTAGCGGAGTTGTTACCTTTAGCGTTGAAATTGTTACCTTTAGCGGCGGTTGTTACCTTTAGCGGAATTGTTATCTTTAGTTTACAGTCTGTAGGGCTAGTAATCTAGCCGTATCACAGTGTATGAAGTAGATGAAGTTGGAAGAGCCTACGATTAGTAATGTCTTAGAAAGGAGCTAAATGAAAATCTTAAACAGAAAATGTGAAATTTAAGGTAGGTCAAGGTCATACATTGTGATATTAATTTGAAATGTTTAGTACTTATCTAGATGTATGAAGTGGTCAGAAGACTGTTGATTACATCGAAGCTGATCTAACTAAAGCGATAACCGAAATCAAGAAAGTGTTTGATCAATGTGACTTTTCTAGAAAAACAATAGGGATATGGGTAGATATAATCAGTTTAGCAAACTATTGGTTAAACTTTGTTGTTGTTGTTGTTATAGTATGCCTATGTTGAATGGGTGACGTTTTAATGATATACATGCATAGTAAATAATGGAACAATTGTAGTGCATTACTATATAACCTTTAGCAAGCATTTTACATGAATATTTAAATTTAGTGTTGAAACTCTTGAACAGTTTCAACTATATACTGAACAAAACAAGTTTAGCACGTCGTTTTAGGGACATAGATTTAATATATGAAAATTGATATAACTGTTTGAAGATATTATAATTGCTAGGTAAGGGTGTGATTTTCAAAATATTGTGTTATTTTTTTTTTTTCTACTCGAAGTATCAAAATAACCTCATATAAATTAAAAACAACTTATTCATTATACAAAAGTATTGCTTTGCACACATTTAATGTTTAGTATTGAGAAGAATTGCCCAATCTGTCATTATTTAAAAACCGATCAAATGTGTTCACAAACAAAAACATTCCAAATTTCGTGCTTTTAAAATTACCTCCCTTTTCATTGAAATGAGAACGATTTCGATAACCTATAAAAGTATGTTCCCATCATGTTTGCTTTATTTGTATCACCGACTTTGTTCACAAATGACTTTGTAACATTATTATTGGTCATATCTGTGTCACTTTGTCACTTACGTGCTAAATTTATTTTGCTCAGTATATATCGAAGACTTACAGCCAGGCGGCAGACACAATGCGCATAATAGACGAACATTACACAGTTGATTTACAACACCTAAGGTTTAACGACTTAAACACTAGAAGTATTTACCACGCGATTGTTTCGTGTATCAAATGAGGCAACTGATAACCCAACAATATGTTTTCCTTGAAGAAACAAAAACAATATCAACAATTAAAACGTCAAGAATTCTTCGATTCTAGTTCAAATCCATTTCATGTTTGTAAAACGATAAAAACTCAAATAGAACAGATGTATAAGAACAAAATTGAGAAAAAACGGTCCTATAGAAATCACAGCACCCAAACGCAATGGTACCGTAGGTCCGCACTGTACCACAAACGAACAAATTAAATGCACAATGAAAAGGACAATACACAACACAGAGTGGTGAAGACAGGCTTACCGACTTGGAACGGTCAGTAGGCAATAAGGCCTATTGGTTAGCTTAAATTGTTTTATATGTACAAACCTTGCTATTAACCTGTCTTAAGGACGCTCAGATTGACAAGACAGTGCAAATAAAAGTACATCCCATCAAAAGGAAATGTCTAACAATAAAGTCCACATCCAGAGAAATTAGTAAACGATACACGTATATGTTATTGTAAAACTATATAAAAAAATAACAAGCAAGGTTTTACGCAAGCGTAAAATAGCTGCCAAGAGACAAGAAGTTAACATAATAATATATCAAGTCACGGGTGTTGAAACAATATGGAAAAAAATAAATGTTGTCACGGAGACATAAACACGCCACAACCGTTTTTTCTTACATTCTTCCCGATTTTTACCATCAGTTCTTCCTACCAAGCATTTTAAATCAACGTGGGCGACCTCGCTTCTTTCTGTTCAAAAACCTTGACATGCCTTACATATTGATTACAACTGCCTTGTAATACGACGTGCTAGAAGTACACATCACCACAGAAATACAATTGTTCACGTGTGCGTTAGAGTGTACATTACAACAGATATAAACTGTTCACTGTTACCATGTGTAATTATAAGATTGCGTTATCAAGGTAAAAAATGTAAAGGAATAATATAAACCAATGAAAATTAAAAAAACAGTTATTTGGTTATGCTCAATATCTGCTTACTTACGGACAGTGTCCCTTTAAAGCAAAGAAAATCACTGTAAATGAATGCAAAATCCTTTACTTTGTCATATCAAGCATTATACATATTTTCCTACAGTTGTTATTTTTTCATTCCTATAAATCAGTAAATTTTCATATTGGTCATTTTAAAAGAACTGTGTTACCATAGCTCTCAAAATAATTGCGGCTTCCATACCTGTTTCATCCGAACCTTAAAATGATCATATCTTCTTTCTTTATCATCTGATATTGATCATTATTTCACCATTATTCATTTTTTTCAGATCTCTTAATAATAAAGATGGATTGGCTGTGTCGGTACATTTCCTTTACTTACCATGCTAACATGTATCCTCGCTGTATTGCACTGGGTATTTAGCGAGCTGATTCAGGTTTAAAGGTGCGTTCTGACTCTCCCAAGTGTGAATAAACCTGTTGAAAGTCTTCTTCGAAGGACTGGTCATGTGTGAATATTTTATTTAGTATGTACAGAAATAATCTAAATTCGGCCCTGGCAGGGATAGATAGCACGATCCCTGGATGACTTAACCGTGGAGCTAATCATTGCACCAATGCTTCATCAGGATGATACAGTAAAACTCACTTATAGGTTTAATTACTCCAAATCAACCGGATGTGCTCAACTGGTGCATTCGAAGGAGTTCTATATAAAAGAGTGTCAATCTTTTTTTTCTTAAAACATTTTTAGTGCAGTTTCCTGTATTTGTTGGGCTGTAACTGTATTCTGGACATTTAATTGATATATTGAATGCATCTCATCATGCTTTTGACAGTTTTATATATGAATTCCAAAAGTAAAAGTAGACTGGATATGAAAGAACAAGGATTTATCCATAAAATCCGTGGAACGAGTGAGGGGCTTAGCAAATGTTGACTATATAACCTTTAGCAAGCATTTTACATGAATATTTAAATTTAGTGTTGAAACTAAAATTGCTGAAAATACTTTCTTATCAGTAATTATCCATCCCTTCTTTTTCTTTTTGATTTATAATAGCGGACACGTTTTTCTTCGTGGAACAGTAAGTTTCCCTGTATTTATATCAGGTTTGTGTTTTCTACAGGTTTTTAAACATGGTCAGATTAACAATGCAAGGCAATGGAGAAATCTTAGTATATATCGATAGCTAACCGAACTAAGTTGTTTTCAATTCCTCGTCCAGCGTTGTGTTTTTCAATTCCCCGGCCAGCTTCTTCTTCGCTTCATATAAACAATTACGGATATAGTCAACTCGGTTATAGTGAAGCAATTTTGCATTCCGCATTCAAAGAAACAAGTATGAATTACCCTTTTGTACAGCGAATCGGCCATTTTGGTTTACAATAACTTCGGCATATTTCGTTCGTTTCCGGTATCAAACGTAAAGCGGCCCGGATTAGCCCTGCGAACTGATGACCATGGTTGACCATGCTTAGCATGGTTAAGCATGATCAACCATGGTTGAACTAAGGTTGAACCATGGTTAGCAGTACTTTTGACCATGGTTAATTTCAAAACCATAGTTTGTAAGCATGGTCAATGTAATAACCATGGTCAACCATGCTCTCAGACCATGGCAAATATTGATGACTATGGTTAAGATTCTGACCATGGTTGTCTTTTAAAACCATGGTTACAACGATAATCTTAATGACCATGGTTGAGCTGGTGACCATACTTTTAAATCATCCAGCCCTCCTGAACTAACAGCTCATGCAGCCAGGGTTCTCCCAAGACTTTTTTCAGGCGCCGACACAGACAGCGCGCTTTTGGATTTCGAAGGGTGATCAGCAGGAGTATATTCCCCACCCTTCTTTTTTTTTTAAATAATTCTAAGATACACCATCTGCTCTGAGATGGTTTTAGTTGTAAAATGAATTATGCCTTATTTTAATTAGAAGGCACTCTCAGTGCTATTGACTGTTTTGAAAATGTTTGTGGAAATATTTTTAAAATCCACTTTCTCAGCCTCAGAGATTTTCTAAAGGCAATTGCCTTGCCCAACATTTAAGTCCACTTATTGTATTTTTGAACATTTATGCACTAGTGTAAGGCCTGTATATCAATTAAACATTCAGAACTAAATACCTTTTCGTTTTTTGGAATCGCGAAAACCGGTGACATATGAAAAAAGAAGCATATCGCTAAGTTTTGTAACGCTTTTTTGGGAAAGATGCACAATCATATATGTTTAATTCCAGTCTTTACCAATGAAATACACTAAATACCTCATCCAGTCGCATTAATAAACGAGTTCTTCGAGTGTATTAAAAAAAAGTTCGCATTTTCTCGCAAAACAATCCAGGGTCGCTCATTGTTATGATGTAGGCCTACGATTGTTTGGGAAAAAGAAGCATATCGCTAATTTTGTAACGCTTTTTGGGAAGATGCACATCCATATACGTTTAATTTCATACTTTATCAATGAAATACACTGAATACCTCATCTAATCGCATTAAAAAACGTGTGCTTTGAGTGTATTCAAAAAGTTCGCATTTTCTCGCAAAACATTCCAGGGCCGCAGATTTTTTAACTGATATTGAGCGAGAAATTAAAATGATTTAATGATTTTGTTTGGTGTGGAAAACACATGTTTAATATTGTCTATGATTCAGGTCAATATATCTAGAAACAGCGAGTTTTATTCAATAGAACGCCACCCGCGTGAACGGAATTGTAACGGTTATAACGACGTGTGAAAGTCACGTGACGTCACAGTTTAAAATAGAACGCTGCTGCAGACCGACTCTGCATGACCGCGAAAGCAGAAAAAACAACATCCGTAAGTATTTTGGAGCGTACACTAATCATATGTCATGCATATAAACAAGTTAATAAGTAGATATATATACGAAACACGAACGCATCAATTCCTTTTTAAGATGGAGGAAATCGTATGCTGAATATAACGTCATCAGTTTTCTCGAATGTACAGCAATCACATTTAGCGATGGAAAACAGCTCGTTACAATTAATTAAATGCATACTTTTAAGAATGAAACCATTTGTGTAAACTGTTTACAAGCATAAATTCTAATGGATTTTGGAACTGCGACTTGAGAAGTTGAGTTTTGAAATGTAGACCGGTTTCCGGTCGTTGCACAGCGGCTTCCGGTTGCCCGTTTCCAGTCAAAACAAAACAGATTCTGAATGAGATATTTTGTAAAACAAAGAAGTTTATTCATCTAATCATATATTAATCAGGAGTTTAAAGAAAATGATTTAATACAGTTTCAAAGTATGGATGCCATTTTGCTGATGACGTTCAACTCGGTCTTTCTAAAAGTTAATGTTTACATTTTATTTTGATATATACATTTGGGTTGCATTTATATTTCGATAGGCTGGAAAAGCTAAACAAGAATGCTGCAAAAAAAAAATCGCAGAAAGATAAAGCCATGGACCAGAATACTTCTCGGGTCTTTGTACCTTCTACTTGACCAAAGTATGAAGGTATAATAATTGTTTTCTATTAACAAAATTGGTATTGGTTAAAAAATGAATGTAACTTATAAATGCTTGCTGTCAGAAGAATCAATGTACTGAAACATGTACTTACCCAAGATTATGTATTTATAGTTCAAACAAAAACACTGCAGCTTCAGAAAGTGTTAAGTTGAAAGCTCTATGGCATCGTCTCACTGTAGACACTTACACCACTGGCACTGGAGCCGCAGATATTATATTTAAAAAAATATACGATATCCCCCTATTATCTATATAACACATGGTAGACATCTTTAATATGACCTCGTTTCGAAGACTGTATCTTTGTCAAATTACAGAATTGATTCAAATCCTCTACACAGTTCGTTAGGTGACTCCCATTTATCACATTAAATTCACAGTTCGTACGAAAACGCACGCTGTGCGGAAAAATTTAAGTAGCATAGCCGATTTCTGCCGTAAGAACATTTCCTACTGACCCGCGCTTTCGGTTTTATCGAGAAGTTCCGAATGCCCAATAGGATCACCAGTTACAAAGACCCATTCGCAACTTCACGAATATGTAACTGTTTGTACAAACGATACTTGATTAGTCTTGATCATCTTCGACGCTTGATTGTAAATACAAACTTTTGTCTTGAAACCAAGCAATCGTCGCAGATGATCTAGACATATCAAGTATTAATTGATATACAGGCCTTACACTAGGGCATAAATGTTCAAAAATACACTAAGTGGACTTAAATGTTGGGCAAGGCAATTGCCTTTAGAAAATCTCTGAGGCTGAGAAAGTATATATAAAAAAAAAAGGAAGGGTGGGGAATATACTCCTGCTGATCACCCTTCGAAATCCAAAACCGCGCTGTCTGTGTCGGCGCCTGAAAAAAAGTCTGGGGAGAACCCTGGCTGAGCTGTTAGTTCAGGAGGGCTGGATGATTTAAAAGTATGGTCACCAGCTCAACCATTGTCATTAAGATTATCGTTGTAACCATGGTTTTAAAAGACAACCATGGTCAGAATCTTAACCATAGTCATCAATATTTACCATGGTCTGAGAGCATGGTTGACCATGGTTATTACATGGGACAAATGTCAACATTTGCTAAGCCCCTCACTCGTTCCACGGATTTTATGGATAAATCCTTGTTCTTTCATATCCAGTCTACTTTTACTTTTGGAATTCATATATAAAACTGTCAAAAGCATGATGAGATGCATTCAATATATCAATTAAATGTTCAGAATACAGTTACAGCCCAACAAACACAGGAAACTGCACTAAAAATGTTTTAAGAAAAAAAAGATTGACACTCTTTTATATAGAACTCCTTCGAATGCACCAGTTGAGCACATCCGGTTGATTTGGAGTAATTAAACCTATAAGTGAGTTTTACTGTATCATCCTGATGAAGCATTGGTGCAATGATTAGCTCCACGGTTAAGTCATCCAGGGATCGTGCTATCTATCCCTGCCAGGGCCGAATTTAGATTATTTCTGTACATACTAAATAAAATATTCACACATGACCAGTCCTTCGAAGAAGACTTTCAACAGGTTTATTCACACTTGGGAGAGTCAGAACGCACCTTTAAACCTGAGTCAGCTCGCTAAATACCCAGTGCAATACAGCGAGGATACATGTTAGCATGATAAGTAAAGGAAATGTACCGACACATCCAATCCATCTTTATTATTGAGAGATCTGAAAAAAATGAATAAGGGTGAAATAATGATCAATATCAGATGATAAAGAAAGAAGATATGATCATTTTAAGGTTCGGATGAAACGGATATGGAAGCCGCAATTATTTTGAGAGCTATGATAACACAGTTCTTTTAAAATGACCAATATGAAAATTTACTGATTTATAGGAATGAAAAAATAACAACTGTAGGAAAATATGTATAATGCTTGATATGACAAAGTAAAGGATTTTGCATTCATTTTAACAGTGATTTTCTTTGCTTTAAAGGGACACTGTCCGTAAGTAAGCAGATATTGAGCATAACCAAATAACTGTCTTTTTTTTTCAATTTTCATTGGTTTATATTATTCCTTTACATTTGTTACCTTGATAACGCAATCTTATAATTACACATGGTAACAGTGAACAGTTTATATCTGTTGTAATGTACACTCTAACGCACACGTGAACAATTGTATTTCTGTGGTGATGTGTACTTCTAGCACGTCGTATTACAAGGCAGTTGTTATCAATATGTAAGGCATGTCAAGGTTTTTGAACAGAAAGAAGCGAGGTCGCCCACGTTGATTTAAAATGCTTGGTAGGAAGAACTGATGGTAAAAATCGGGAAGAATGTAAGAAAAAACGATCGTGTCGTGTTTATGTCTCCGTGACAACATTTATTTTTTTCCATATTGTTTCAACACCCGTGACTTGATATATTATTATGTTAACTTCTTGTCTCTTGGCAGCAATTTTACGCTTGCGTAAAACCTTGCTTGTTATTTTTTTATATAGTTTTACAATAACATATACGTGTATCGTTTACTAATTTCTCTGGATGTGGACTTTATTGTTAGACATTTCCTTTTGATGGGATGTACTTTTATTTGCACTGTCTTGTCAATCTGAGCGTCCTTAAGACAGGTTAATAGCAAGGTTTGTTCATATAAAACAATTTAAGCTAACCAATAGGCCTTATTGCCTACTGACCATTCCAAGTCGGTAAGCCTGTCTTCACCACTCTGTGTTGTGTATTGTCCTTTTCATTGTGCATTTAATTTGTTTGTTTGTGGTACAGTGCGGACCTACGGTACCATTGCGTTTGGGTGCTGTGATTTCTATAGGACCGTTTTTTCTCAATTTTGTTCTAATACATCTGTTCTATTTGAGTTTGTATCTCTAGATGTGTTAAGCGTTTTACAAACATGAAATGGATTTGAACTAGAATCGAAGAATTCTTGACGTTTTAATTGTTGATATTGTTTTTGTTTCTTCAAGGAAAACATATTGTTGGGTTATCAGTTGCCTCATTTGATACACGAAACAATCGCGTGGTAAATACTTCTAGTGTTTAAGTCGTTAAACCTTAGGTGTTGTAAATCAACTGTGTAATGTTCGTCTATTATGCGCATTGTGTCTGCCGCCTGGCTGTAAGTCTTCGATATATACTGAGCAAAATAAATTTAGCACGTAAGTGACAAAGTGACACAGATATGACCAATAATAATGTTACAAAGTCATTTGTGAGCAAAGTCGGTGATACAAATGAAGCAAACAGGATGGGAACATACTTTTATATGTTATCGAAATCGTTCTCATTTCAATGAAAAGGGAGGTAATTTTAAAAGCACGAAATTTGGAATGTTTTTGTTTGTGAACACATTTGATCGGTTTTTAAATAATGACAGATTGGGCAAGTCTTCTCAATACTAAACATTAAATGTGTGCAAAGCAATACTTTTGTATAATGAATAAGTTGTTTTTAATTTATATGAGGTAATTTTGATACTTCGCGTAGAAAAAAACAAAATAACACAATATTTTGAAAATCACACCCTTACCTAGCAATTATAATATCTTCAAACAGTTATATCAATTTTCATATATTAAATCTATGTCCCTAAAACGACGTGCTAAACTTGTTTTGTTCAGTATATAGTTGAAACTGTTCAAGAGTTTCAACACTAAATTTAAATATTCATGTAAAATGCTTGCTAAAGGTTATATAGTAATGCACTACAATTGTTCCATTATTTACTATGCATGTATATCATTAAAACGTCACCCTTTCAACATAGGCATACTATAACAACAACAACAACAAAGTTTAACCAATAGTTTGCTAAACTGATTATATCTACCCATATCCCTATTGTTTTTCTAGAAAAGTCACATTGATCAAACACTTTCTTGATTTCGGTTATCGCTTTAGTTAGATCAGCTTCGATGTAATCAACAGTCTTCTGACTACTTCATACATCTAGATAAGTACTAAACATTTAAAATTAATATCACAATGTATGACCTTGACCTACCTTAAATTTCACATTTTCTGGTTAAGATTTTCATTTAGCTCCTTTCTAAGACATTACTAATCGTAGGCTCTTCCAACTTCATCTACTTCATACACTGTGATACGGCTAGATTACTAGCCCTGCAGACTGTAAACTAAAGATAACAGTTCCGCTAAAGGTAACAACCGCCGCTAAAGGTAACAATTTCAACGCTAAAGGTAACAACCCCGCTAAAGGTAACAACCGCCTCTTCCGTTAAAGGTAACATAGCTAACGCTAAAGGTAACAACCTTTTTCAACATCTACAGTGTAAATGAAAATTGAGTTAATGGGTTCGTTTTAGTTACTGTGGCACCTGTGGCGTAAGCGTTGTTACCTTTAGCGGTAGAGGTAATTGTAACTTTTAGCGGAGGTTGTAACCTTTAGCGTTAAAATTGTTACCTTTAGCGGCGGCTGTTAACTTTAGCGGTTTTGTTAGCTTTAGCGTTGTTACAAATAAAGAAGTATGTAGGTAATTATTTCTCGGTCTCGATTAAGATGTGTTTTTCTCCTAATCAAATATTTCATAAAATAAATATTCGGCAACCAAGGCTTAAAACTAAATATTGATTGTTTGCCATATACATACCTACCAAGTGATTTGCAACTACCAAAAACATTTTATTATGTCCCCACTAAAATCGAGCAGATGGTGTACTTTACAAGTTATTCAGACTATCAGCAATAAATAACATATATCAAATATGAATAGGCTATATAATAAGTAACATTGTAAAATAAAATAATTTACCTAGATACCACAGTTAATAGCGCTGGGTTGGTAAAGGACAAACACTATTTTAATTTAGACACCATCATGACATGAATATGCCTTACAGCAAGAGGCCAAAAGTCTTATGACAGCCAGATCAGCTATGGTGGTCAATTTTTAAATGGTAAATTATATAAAAAACAATCTACCTTTCTGGATGTAATCCCAAGTGTTTAAAATATAACTCTATGTAAACAAAGATGGTCATTGGCGGTAATGTTTGACGTCAAATCAAAATGAATACTCTTTATGAAATGTCATACCAGGCTTTTGGTATTGGTTCAGTATAAATACAACTTATAGTTCTAGAGGAAAGATAATCACAAACTTCCTTTATTGAAACTCTGTTTAGCCGTGGCATTCTTGGATTGTTAACTGTTTATTTAGGATAAATTACATAGTAATCGAATGCCGATGTACAACCAGCAGATGCTGCGAGTACTTAAACGAAGAAAAAGTCAAAATATGTACAAGTACAACCTTTCAGCTGATCTCTCCAATTATTTGTGATGTACACTAGCAATAAATTAAAGTCCCAAATTCACGAAACTTGTCTTTAAAAATATATATTTTTAACTGTGGTTGCCATCTTGGATTTTTGAAAGATCCGATACTACTTAAGACCACCTAGAAGTCAGTATCAACACTTCCGTAAAGTTTCCGCACATTTAATCCATTTAGCAATTTCAGAGAAATAGTCGACACGAAATTGTCGTGTGGAAATCTAGCTCTAGATTTTCAACCGACCTCAATTTTACTTAAGACCTACACATCAAAAGCAACTTTCCAAGATTTTGGTTTCAAATTTTTTTTAGCTATGATGATCATCTTGGACTTCCAACGGACTTGCCTTTTACTTAGAAACAACTACAGATCAGATTTACTGTAAAGTTTAATGGAAGAATCAGGGGAGTATACAAACAAATATATAGATGAACGGGTGGAGAGACGCGCGGACAACAGAGACGAAGGCCGCACCAAAGCATCATCTCAGCTGATCTTTGATAAGACAAGCTAAAATATGATTCCATTGCTTAATGCAAGGTTGATTTTCAACTTTCATTCATAGCCATTGCTTTTGCCGCCTTCTAATCGCCATCTGGCGGATAACCATTTTATCTCTAAATTAAATTAATTTCAGTTGAATTTATCAGCCAAATCACACATTTTCAAATGTAAAATCTACTCCGCCAAAAGGTATAGATTTAGGCCTAGATATTTACGTTTCCTAAAACAATATGTTTCTATTGGCGTACCTGCTTTTAGGCACTGCAGACCCCGGAAGAGTACCTTTTCCATGATATGTTCTCTTTATCCCTAAAAGTGTCTCCCCAAACTCGTCAAAGCTTCAAAATGTCGGTAGTTCTTATTGATTCAGCTTTTAAAAATAGCAGGACATACTCATAATCATCAATAGCGTTACGATTGTAATATTAAGCTAAAGTGTTTACCTTAACTGAGTGTATTAATCTATACTCTGTTTAAATCAACTGTTTATTTACTTATTTGCCTTCGTTCTGTGACGCTTACGGTTTAAAAAACGTCATGTAACGTTTCGTTGCGTCATCGTAGCTAGGAATGAAACAGAGATGAGAAATTAAGCGCGTAACCAGGTGGAAGCTTATTAGTCGGAACCGTTCCACATTTTTTCCTGATATAGTGTTTGGAAGCACGAGCGTACCCCGGACCCCCTTCGCCGCTCAAATCAAATGTTTGGCTTCCACCTTAGTCTGCGCCTGCGCAACTGGAACTGTTTTATTTTGACGTGTTATTGAGAAATGACAGGACACTTTTAAGAATGACTAACCAATCAGAATGCAGTAAATATGTGAATTGTTCGCAGGTTATAATTATAGTGTTCATATAGGCAAGTGAAAGTAACAAAACACACCGGACAAATTGCAACAGAATATTTCAATTGTTTCTAAAACAATATATAAATATATGATTAGAAAACAAGAATTGGACAAATTTCCTTCAGAAGAATTTTTTTTTTTAGCGTATTTCGAAATTCGGATAATTGCGCTATGCGGTTACTAATTGATTTACAATCTTGCATGTTCGCACTACAGTTATTTGCATTGAACAAAGTGTACCCTAAATTAATTCCTTTATTCATTTATACATATTACTTTTTCTATGTATGTTTGGATGATTTTATAAGGCAGGTTGACGAGAAAACGATATGTATAAAAACTATTTTAGTATCAAAATTAGCAATTGCGTTTCGTCCTCAGTTTCGTACCTCATTTCATCACAATATTAACTAAAAATAAAAGTCAGCGTACTTCGATTCGACACTTCGTGGAATGTATAGCACTTATTTAATCATAGCAGAAAACAGTCTTATATCTTCAAGTTTATGTTTTCTGCAGTTTCTTGATGATAGTACAGCATTTATAGTAGATCTGTTTACTTTCGAAACTGAACATTTGTTCAGTTTGCAAGAACAGTCTTGAAAATGGACAAGATACTGTTATTTTAATGAAGAACGTGTGTAATGGTGTAAATAGAGCAAGTATAGCTCGTGGCGACAAGTTATGTGTACAGCCTGGTCAAAATGTTCGTAATACATGTAGGCCCTAGAGCTACATATATCAGTCCTAAATCAATAGCAGGGCACAGGAGAAAATGTGAAGGTACTAAAGAGAAAGACGACCCGCAACGCACGCTTATATCTGAGAGATCATTTTTATTTAGGGAAGACTGCCTATTTTGTGGCAAACCAGTGGGGTTAACAAGCTTCGGAAATGAGACAAAAATCTATATTTTCTGGAAGAACCTATGATTGTCTAGAGCGAATAGTTGAAGCATGCGAAAAAAGAAAAGATTCTTGGTCTAATGAGGTGACCGCATTCAAACGGTACATGATCTTCATGCAGCCGATAGCATTTATCACAAGGAATGCAGTCTTTGTTTTAGGACAGGCGAAGGAAAGCCTCGACAGTTTTCCGAAGTAGCTTCTGTTTCCGGTGCAGTCAAACGTGGCAGACCATATTCCACTGTCACCGATGACGCTTTTCTTCGTACAGTCACTACAGTCACGTTCCTCGAAGAAAACGGCGACTTAAAAGATAGAATAATTATAACAGAAATAAACGGAAAATCGGATGTTGTTACTTTTAGAACTACTGCTTCTGCGCTTCTGCATAATTTGTACTGCGAGCCCAAAAAGCGCAAAAAGGCAGATTCGGAGTTATTGAGAACGCGGCATATCTAATACGAAATGAAATAAAATCCGTCAGTTCGGAGGCTGCATGTAAAATCTACCCAGATTTTGACGAAATATCGTCTAAACAAGCCAATTCAGAATATGTTGTTCCAACTCTTAATCTCTTTTCCTATCAAACCTGGCATCCTCAGTACTTTCAGTACTTTGATTCAACATGTTGCTGTCATGCATCTTGGAATTCACAAAGCATTCTTCAAACTATTATTAGACTTTAGTTCAAGTACTCAAATTTCGTTCACACATTTTCCCATTACCTTCAACGATAAACACTCGTGCGAAGTTGCTATTTATTAGTTTATTACGTTGTTATGAATGTTTATACTTCAAACTTATATAAATATTTGTCATTTAAATGTGCATACGTGGGCCTAAGCCTAAACATATTCTCAAGAATTGTTGGTGAATTCAAGGCCATATCAGTTGCGTCCCATGGACACCGATTTCGTTATTTTTACTAAAGCTATACTGCTAAAATATGACATAAGCCACGATTTATCAAAAAATAGGCCGTCTTAGCTGAGGACTCGGTACATCAGAATGTCAATGCAGTCGTCCCGTTTAAAACGCCCCTTTATGGATTTCAAGTTCGCTGTTGTTTTCTTATTTTTCAATTTCGTTTAAACTTATTTTGTAGGCTGGGGGTAAAAGTGAAGTACATTCAGAAACATAACGGCTAAAAATATAACATTAGCCACGAATTCTCAAAAAAAGGCATTCTTAGCCGAGGAATCGGTATTAGGAATCGTTTAAAGATATTGTAAGTTGGGGTAAAAGCCGTACCGTACCGTGTATTTCCGAAACATAAGTTTAGCTTAGTGTAACGAACTAATAGAGATGTATATAGCATATAAAATGAAATAAAGTGGACCAATTATGATAATTTAAATAATATTATTTAATTTAGGTGTACTTATGCTATGGATAGATATATTTTATATAAATGAAAATGATAGTTTATACATATTTTATGTATTTATAATCATGTATGGCTATGCTATAATTGAGCTGTGGAAATTATTGTTTTCTGACATCTCATCTTTAGTTGCATCTCGCTCGAGATGTTACTAAAGGGAAACGGTAGCAGAAAACAAATCCGTTATTAGTATACATTTTGCTGATAATTCATGTATAGCTGGCTGATTGCTGTTTAACATGTAAAGGTCGATACGCGATGGTACGATGGCCCTAACGGAACACCGTACTAAACAGAAGTGATTTCAAATGTACCTTATGCTTCTTTGGTCGAGTAATGTTTTGTTCTGTAGAGATTATTATTTGAATTTTATACTAGTTTCCAACTTATTTCTCTTTAAATAAAATAGCGACTACAATTCACATGTTTGTTTAATTACACTGCTTTACAAACATTGCCTCCATCACGCGATCTATTCATCGGAAACACCTCCCCATTTTCTCCTTTCAGCGATTTTCTGTGCACCACTTACAAACCACGTTTTTCCCTTCATCGTTTTACCCGCGCATGCGCGGTCCATTTCTAGTGTCGTCATATTTATGTAGGTTCTTTAATTTATCTAAATAAAAAACAGTTAAATCGTAAATATGTTTGCCAGTAGAGATATTAAAATAAGCTGTGTTTAAATTGTTTTTATTCTTGGTAACAAGTGTCTCGTGATCGTTAATATTTTTACAAGTTCATACCCAAAAGGTAGAAAGAAATATATAGTCCAATTCTATATTCTATAACTTTATTTCTACATGCTACCATCTATAATGGTGAATTGATAATTACAACAGTTTACTAATAATGATAGTGTCTCTCTCACATAACTACTGATCTCTTGCTTGTATCTAGCAAGTCCAGGTAAAAAGCCACGAACAAAGAAAACCCTCCCTTTTTATAAGGTCCCTTCCACATAAGGGGTTAGCATGGTCGTAAATATTAGCATGCAAACTCATCAATCGTATAGCATCTACAAATAAGGAATGCTAACACATAAATCATATAGCATTAGCCATTAGCCTGGTCCATAGAGCATCTCCCAAATAAGGGATGCTAACCCATAAATTATGATTATCAGCATTAGCCCTGCAGAGAGATACACATCTAGATTTATGGTGCTAACCGAAGACAGACATAGTGTCCCCAGTAACCAGGCTTGAATACTGGTACCGGTACAAAATTACAACAATATACAGTAGTTGTCTAAATATATATGCGTAAGAACGGAATATATATGTGCAAGAACTGAATATATATGCGTAAGAACTGAATATATATGCGAAAGATCGGAATATATGTGTAAGAACTGAACATATATGCGTAAGAATTGAATATATATGCGTAAGAACTGAATATATGCGTAAGAACTGAATATATGCGTAAGAACTGAATATATGTGTGTAAGAACTGAATATTTGTTTGTAAGAACTGCATATATATGTGTAAGAACTGAATATATATGCGTAAGAACGGAATATATATGTGTAAGAACTGAATATATATGTGTAATAACTGAATATATATGTGTTAGAACGGAATATATATGTGTAAGAACTGAATATATATGTGTAAGAACTGAATATATATGTGTAAGAGCTAAATATATATGTGTAAGAACTGAATATATATGCGTAAGAACTGAATATATATGCGTAAGATCGGAATATATGTGAAATAACTGGACATATATGCGTAAGAATTGAATATATATGCGTCAGAACTGAATACATGTGTAAGAACTGAATATATGCGTAAAAACTGAATATATATGTGTAAGAACTGAATATATTTGTGTAAGAACTGCATATATATGTGTAAGAATTGAATATATATGCGTAAGAACGGAATATATATGTGTAAGAACTGAATATATATGTGTAAGAACTGAATATATATGCGTAAGAACTAAATATATATGCGTAAGAACTGAAAATATATGCGTAATAACTGAATATATATGTCTAAGAACTGAATATATATGCGTAAGAACTGAATATATATGCGTAAGAACGGAATATATATGTGTAAGAACTGAATATATATGTGTAAGAACTGAATATATATGTGTTAGAACGGAATATATATGTGTAAGAACTGAATATATATGCGTAAGAACGGAATATATATGTGTAAGAACTGAATATATATGTGTAAAAACTGAATATATATGTGTTAGAACTTAATATATATATGTGTAAGAACTGAATATATATGTGTAAGAGCTGATTATATATGTGTAAGAACTGAATATATATGCGTAAGAACTGAAAATATATGGGAAAGATCGGAATATAGGTGTAAGAACTGAATATATGCGTAAAAACTGAATATATATGTGTAAGAACTGAATATATTTGTGTAAGAACTGCATATATATGTGTAAGAACTGAATATATATGCGTAAGAACGGAATATATATGTGTAAGAACTGAATATATATGTATAAGAACTGAATATATATGTGTAAGAACTGAATATATATGTGTAAGAACTGCATATATATGTGTAAGAACTGAATATATATGCGTAAGAACTGAATATATATGTGTAAGAACTGAATATATATGTATAACAACTGAATAAATATGTGTAAGAACGGAATATATATTTGTAAGAACTGAATATATATGTGTAAGAACTGAATATATATGTGTTAGAACGGAATATATATGTGTAAGAACTGAATATATACGTGTAAGAACTGAATATATATGTGTAGAACTGAATATATATGTGTAAGAACTGAATATATATGTGTAAGAACTGAATAAATATGTGAAAGAGCTGAATATATATGAGTAAGAACTGAATATGTATGCGTAAGAACTGAATATATATGCGTAACGTCGGAATATATGTGTAAGAACTGAACATATATGCGTAAGAATTGAATATATACGCGTAAGAACTGAATATATGCGTAAGAACTGAATATATGCGTAAGAACTGAATATATATGTGTAAGAACTCAATATATTTGTGTAAGAACTGCATATATATGTCTAAGAACTGAATATATATGTGTAAGAACTGAATATATATGTGTAAGAACTGAATATATATGTGTTAGAACTGAATATATATGTCTTAGAACGGAATATATATGTGTAAGAACTGAATATATATGTGTTAGAACGGAATATATATGTGAAATAACTGAATATATATGCATAAGAACGGAATATATATGTGTAAGAACGGAATATATATGTGTAAGAACTGAATATATATGTGTAAGAACTGAATATATATGTGTTAGAACTGAATATATATGTGTAAGAACTGAATATATATAACTGAATATATATGTGTAAGAGCTGAATATATATGTGTAAGAACTGAATATATATGTGTAAGAACTGAATATATATGTGAAAGAGCTGAATATACATGTGTAAGAACTGAATATATATGCGTGAGAACTGAATATATATGCGTAAGAATTGAATATATATGCGTAAGAACTGAATATATGCGTAAGAACTGAATATATGCGTAAAAACTGAATATATATGTGTAAGAACTGAATATATTTGTGTAAGAACGGAATATATATGTCTAAGAACGGAATATATATGAGTAAGAACTGAATATATATGCGTAAGAACTGAATATATATGTGTAAGAACTGAATATATATGTGTAAGAACTGAATATATATGTGTTAGAACTGAATATATATGTGTAAGAACTGAATATATATGTGTAAGAACTGAATATATATGTGTAAGAGCTCAATAAATATGTGTAGGAACTGAATATATATGCGTAAGAACTGAATATATATACGTAAGATCGGAATATATGTGTAAGAACTGAATATATGCGTAAAAACTGAATATATATTTGTAAGAACTGAATATATTTGTGTAAAAACTGAATATATATGTGTAAGAACTGAATATATATAACTGAATATATATGTGTAAGAGCTGAATATATATGTGTAAGAACTGAATATATATGTGTAAGAACTGAATATATATGTGAAAGAGCTGAATATACATGTGTAAGAACTGAATATATATGCGTGAGAACTGAATATATATGCGTAAGAATTGAATATATATGCGTAAGAACTGAATATATGCGTAAGAACTGAATATATGCGTAAAAACTGAATATATATGTGTAAGAACTGAATATATTTGTGTAAGAACGGAATATATATGTCTAAGAACGGAATATATATGAGTAAGAACTGAATATATATGCGTAAGAACTGAATATATATGTGTAAGAACTGAATATATATGTGTAAGAACTGAATATATATGTGTTAGAACTGAATATATATGTGTAAGAACTGAATATATATGTGTAAGAACTGAATATATATGTGTAAGAGCTCAATAAATATGTGTAGGAACTGAATATATATGCGTAAGAACTGAATATATATACGTAAGATCGGAATATATGTGTAAGAACTGAATATATGCGTAAAAACTGAATATATATTTGTAAGAACTGAATATATTTGTGTAAGAACTGCATATATATGTGTAAGAACTGAATATATATGCGTAAAAACGGAATATATATGTGTAAGAACTGAATATATATGTATAAGAACTGAATATATATGTGTAAGAACTGAATATATATTTGTAAGAACTGCATATATATGTGTAAGAACTGAATATATATGTGTAAGAACTGAATATATATATGTAAGAACTGAATATATATGTATAAGAACTGAATATATATGTGTAAGAACTGAATATATATGCGTTAGAACGGAATATATATGCGTAAGAACGGAATATATATGTGTAAGAACTGAATATATACGTGTAAGAACTAAATATATGCGTAAGAACTGAATATATGCGTAAACACTGAATATATATGTGTAAGAACTGAATATATTTGTGTAAGAACGGAATATATATGTGTAAGAACTGAATATATATGCTTAAGAACGGAATATATATGTGTAAGAACTGAATATATATGTGTAAGAACTGAATATATATGTGTTAGAACTGAATATATATGTGTAAGAACTGAATATATATGTGTAAGAACTGAATATATATGTGTAAGAGCTGAATATATATGTGTAAGAACTGAATATATATGCGTAAGAACTGAATATATATGCGTAAGATCGGAATATATGTGTAAGAACTGAATATATGCGTAAAAACTGAATATATATTTGTAAGAACTAAATATATTTGTGTAAGAACTGCATATATGTGTGTAAGAACTGAATATATATGCGTAAGAACGGAATATATATGTGTAAGAACTGAATATATATGTATAAGAACTGAATATATATGTGTAAGAACTGAATATATATGTGTAAGAACTGCATATATATGTGTAAGAACTGAATATATATGTGTAAGAACTGAATATATATGTGTAAGAACTGAATATATATGCGTAAGAACTGAATATATATGCGTAAGATCGGAATATATGTGTAAGAACTGAATATATGCGTAAAAACTGAATATATATTTGTAAGAACTGAATATATTTGTGTAAGAACTGCATATATATGTGTAAGAACTGAATATATATGCGTAAGAACGGAATATATATGTGTAAGAACTGAATATATATGTATAAGAACTGAATATATATGTGTAAGAACTGAATATATATGTGTAAGAACTGCATATATATGTGTAAGAACTGAATATATATGTGTAAGAACTGAATATATATGTGTAAGAACAGAATATATATGCATTAGAACTGAATATATATGCGTAAGGTCGGAATATATGTGTAAGAACTGAACATATATGCGTAAGAATTGAATATATACGCGTAAGAACTGAATATATGCGTAAGAACTGAATATATGCGTAAGAAATGAATATATATGTATAAGAACTGAATATATTTGTGTAAGAACTGCATATATATGTGTAAGAACTGAATATATATGTGTAAGAACTGAATATATATGTGTAAGAACTGAATATATATGTGTAAGAACTGAATATATATGTCTTAGAACTGAATATATATGTGTAAGAACGGAATATATATGTGTAAGGACTGAATATATATGCGTAAGAAAAGAATATATATGTGTTGGAACTGAATATATATGTGTAAGAACGGAATATATATGTGTAAGAATTGAATATATATGCGTAAGAACTGAATATATGCGTAAGAACTGAATATATGCGTAAGAACTGAATATATATGTGTAAGAACTGAATATAATTGTGTAAGAACTGCATATATATGTGTAAGAACTGAATATATATGTGTAAGAACTGAATATATGTGTGTAAGAACTGCATATATATGTGTCAGAACTGAATATATATGTGTAAGAACTGAATATATATGTGTAAGAACTGAATATATATGTGTTTAAAACGGAATATATGTGTAAGAACTGAATATATATGCGTAAGAACGGAATATATATGTGTAAGAACTGAATATATATGTGTAAGAACTGAATATATATGTGTTAGAACTGAATATATATGTGTAAGAACTGAATATATATGTGTAAGAACTGAATATATATGTGTTAGAACTGAATATATATGTGTAAGAACTGAATATATATGTGTAAGAACTGAATATATATGTGTAAGAGCTGAATATATATGTGTAAGAACTGAATATATATGCGTAAGAACTGAATATATATGCGTAAGATCGGAATATATGTGTAAGAACTGAACATATATGCGTAAGAATTGAATATATATACGTAAGAACTGAATATATGCGTAAGAACTGAATATATATGTGTAAGAACTGAATATATATGTGTTAGAACGGAATATATATGAATAAGAACTCAATATATATGTGTAAGAACTGAATATATATGTGTAAGAGCTAAATATATATGTGTAAGAACTGAATATATATGCGTAAGAACTGAATATATATGTGTAAGAACTGAATATATATGCGTTAGAAAGGAATATATATGCGTAAGAACGGAATATATATGTGTAAGAACTGAATATATTTGTGTAAGAACTGAATATATATGTGTAAGAACTGAATATATATGCGTAAGAACGGAATATATATGTGTAAGAACTGAATATATTTGTGTAAGAACTGAATATATATGTGTAAGTACTAAATATATATGCGTAAGAACGGAATATATATGCGTAAGAACTGAATATATATGTGTAAGAACTGAATATATATGTGTTAGAACGGAATATATATGTGTAAGAACTGAATATATATGTGTAAGAACTGCATATATATGTGTAAGAGCTAAATATATATGTGTAAGAACTGAATATAGATGCGTAAGAACTGAATATATATGCGTAAGATCGGAATATATGTGTAAGAACTGGACATATATGCGTAAGAATTGAATATATATGCGTAAGAACTGAATATATGTGTAAGAACTGAATATATGCGTAAAAACTAAATATATATGTTTAAGAACTGAATATATTTGTGTAAGAACTGCATATATATGTGTAAGAATTGAATATATATGCGTAAGAACGGAATTTATATGTGTAAAACTGAATTTATATGCTTAAGAACGGAATATATATGCGTAAGAACTGAATATATATGTGTTAGAACTGAATATATATGGGTAAGAACTGAATATATATGCGTAAGAACGGAATATATATGTGTAAGAACTGAATATATATGTATAAGAACTGAATATATATGTGTAAGAACGGAATATATATGTGTAAGAACTGAATATATGCGTAAGAACTGAATATATGCGTAAGAACTGAATATATATGTGTAAGAACTGAATATATATGTGTAAGAACTGAATATATATGCGTAAGAACGGAATATATATGTGTAAGAACTGAATATATATGTGTAAGAACTGAATATATATGTGTTAGAACGGAATATATATGTGTAAGAACTGAATATATATGTGTAAGAACTGAATATATATGTGTAAGAACTGAATATATTTGTGTAAGAACTGCATATATATGTGTAAGAACTGAATATATATGAGTAAGAACTGAATATATATGTGTAAGAACTGAATATATATGTGTTAGAACGGAATATATATGTGTAAGAACTGAATATATATGCGTAAGAACGGAATATATATGTGTAAGAACTGAATATATATGTGTAAGAACTGAATATATATGTGTTAGAACTGAATATATATGTGTAAGAACTGAATATATATGTGTAAGAACTGAATATATATGTGTAAGAGCTGAATATATATTTGTGTAAGAACTGAATATATATGCGTAAGAACTGAATATATATGCGTAAGATCGGAATATATGTGTAAGAACTGAACATATATGCGTAAGAATTGAATATATATGCGTAAGAACTGAATATATGCGTAAGAACTGAATATATATGTGTAAGAACTGAATATATATGTGTTAGAACGGAATATATATGAATAAGAACTCAATATATATGTGTAAGAACTGAATATATATGTGTATTTGCTAAATATATATGTGTAAGAACTGAATATATATGCGTAAGAACTGAATATATATTCGTAAGAACTGAATATATATGCTTTAGAAAGGAATATATATGCGTAACATTGGAATATATATGTGTAAGAACTGAATATATTTGTGTAAGAACTGAATATATATGTGTAAGAACTGAATATATATGCGTAAGAACGGAATATATATGTGTAAGAACTGAATATATTTGTGTAAGAACTGAATATATATGTGTAAGAACTAAATATATATGCGTAAGAACGGAATATATATGCGTAAGAACTGAATATATATGTGTAAGAACTGAATATATATGTGTTAGAACGGAATATATATGTGTAAGAACTGAATATATATGTGTAAAAACTGAATATATATGAGTAAGAGCTAAATATATATGTGTAAGAACGGAATATAGATGCGTAAGAACTGAATATATATGCGTAAGTTCGGAATATATGTGTAAGAACTGGACATATATGCGTAAGAATTGAATATATATGCGTAATAACTGAATATATGTGTAAGAACTGAATATATGCGTAAAAACTGAATATATATGTGTAAGAACTGAATATATTTGTGTAAGAACTGGATATATATGTGTAAGAATTGAATATATATTCGTAAGAACGGAATATATATGTGTAAGAACTGAATTTATATGCTTAAGAACGGAATATATATGCGTAAGAACTGAATATATATGTGTAAGAACTGAATATATATGTGTAAGAACTGAATATATATGCGTAAGAACGGAATATATATGTGTAAGAACTGAATATATATGTATAAGAACTGAATATATATGTGTAAGAACGGAATATATATGTGTAAGAACTGAATATATGCGTAAGAACTGAATATATGCGTGTAAGAACTAAATATATATGCGTAAGAACGGAATATATATGCGTAAGAACTGAATATATATGTGTAAGAACTGAATATATATGTGTTAGAACGGAATATATATGTGTAAGAACTGAATATATATGTGTAAGAACTGAATATATATGTGTAAGAACTGAATATATATGCGTAAGAACTGAATATATATGCGTAAGATCGGAATATATGTGTAAGAACTGAACATATATGCGTAAGAATTGAATATATATACGTAAGAACTGAATATATTTGTGTAATAACTGCATATATATGTGTAAGAACTGAATATATATGAGTAAGAACTGAATATATATGTGTAAGAACTGAATATATATGTGTTAGAACGGAATATTTATGTGTAAGAACTGAATATATATGCGTAAGAACGGAATATATATGTGTAAGAACTGAATATATATGTGTAAGAACTGAATATATATGTGTTAGAACTGAATATATATGTGTAAGAACTGAATATATATGTGTAAGAACTGAATATATATGTGTAAGAGCTGAATATATATTTGTGTAAGAACTGAATATATATGCGTAAGAACTGAATATATATGCGTAAGATCGGAATATATGTGTAAGAACTGAACATATATGCGTAAGAATTGAATATATATGCGTAAGAACTGAATATATGCGTAAGAACTGAATATATATGTGTAAGAACTGAATATATATGTGTTAGAACGGAATATATATGAATAAGAACTCAATATATATGTGTAAGAACTGAATATATATGTGTATTTGCTAAATATATATGTGTAAGAACTGAATATATATGCGTAAGAACTGAATATATATTCGTAAGAACTGAATATATATGCTTTAGAAAGGAATATATATGCGTAACAACGGAATATATATGTGTAAGAACAGAATATATTTGTGTAAGAACTGAATATATATGTGTAAGAACTGAATATATATGCGTAAGAACGGAATATATATGTGTAAGAACTGAATATATTTGTGTAAGAACTGAATATATATGTGTAAGAACTAAATATATATGCGTAAGAACTGAATATATATGTGTAAGAACTGAATATATATGTGTTAGAACGGAATATATATGTGTAAGAACTGAATATATATACGTAAGAATGGAATATATATGTGTAAGAATTGAATATATATGTGTAAGAACTGAATATATATGTGTTTAAACTGAATATATATATGTGTAAGAACTGAATATATATGTGTAAGAGCTGAATATATATGTGTATGAACTGAATATATATGCGTAAGAACTGCATATATATGTGTAAGAACTGAATATATATGTGTAAGAACTGAATATATATGTGTAAGAGCTGAATATATATGTGTAAGAACTGAATATATATGTGTAAGAGCTGAATATATATGTGTAAGAACTGAATATATATGTGTTAGAACGGAATATATATGAATAAGAACTCAATATATATGTGTAAGAACTGAATATATATGTGTAAGAGCTAAATATATATGTGTAAGAACTGAATATATATGTGTAAGAACTGAATATATATGCGTAAGAACTGAATATATATGCGTTAGAAAGGAATATATATGCGTAAATACGGAATATATATGTGTAAGAACTGAATATATTTGTGTAAGAACTGAATATATATGTGTAAGAACTGAATATATATGCGTAAGAGCGGAATATATATGTGTAAGAACTGAATATATTTGTGTAAGAACTGAATATATATGTGTAAGAACTAAATATATATGCGTAAGAACGGAATATATATGCGTTAGAACTGAATATATATGTGTAAGAACTGAATATATATGTGTTAGAACGGAATATATATGTGTAAGAACTGAATATATATGTGTAAGAACTGAATATATATGTGTAAGAGCTAAATATATATGTGTAAGAACTGAATATAGATGCGTAAGAACTGAATATATATGCGTAAGATCGGAATATATGTGTAAGAACTGGACATATATGCGTAAGAATTGAATATATATATGTGTAAGAACTGAATATATTTGTGTAAGAACTGCATATATATGTGTAAGAATTGAATATATATGCGTAAGAACGGAATTTATATGTGTAAGAACTGAATTTATATGCTTAAGAACGGAATATATATGCGTAAGAACTGAATATATATGTGTAAGAACTGAATATATATGTGTAAGAACTGAATATATATGCGTAAGAACTGAATATATATGTGTTAGAACGGAATATAAATGAATAAGAACTCAATATATATGTGTAAGAACTGAATATATATATGTAAGAGCTAAATATATATGTGTAAGAACTGAATATATATGCGTAAGAACTGAATATATATGCGTAAGAACTGAATTTATATGCGTAAGAACGGAATATATATGTGTAAGAACTGAATATATTTGTGTAAGAACTGAATATATATGTGTAAGAACTGAATATATATGCGTAAGAAAGGAATATATATGTGTAAGAACTGAATGTATATGTATAAGAACTGAATATATATGTGTAAGAACGGAATATATATGTGTAAGAACTGAATATATGCGTAAGAACTGAATATATGCGTAAGAACTGAATATATATGTGTAAGAACTGAATTTATATGCTTAAGAACGGAATATATATGCGTAAGAACTGAATATATATGTGTAAGAACTGAATAAATATGTGTAAGAACTGAATATATATGCGTAAGAACGGAATATATATGTGTAAGAACTGAATATATATGTATAAGAACTGAATATATATGTGTAAGAACGGAATATATATGTGTAAGAACTGAATATATGCGTAAGAACTGAATATATGCGTAAGAACTGAATATATATGTGTAAGAACTGAATATATATGTGTTAGAACTGAATATATATGTGTAAGAACGGAATATATATGTGTAAGAAATGACTATATATGTGTAAGAACTGAATATATATGTGTTAGAACGGAATATATATGTGTAAGAACTGAATATATATGTGTAAGAACTGAATATATATGCGTAAGAACTGAATATATATGCGTAAGATCGGAATATATGTGTAAGAACTGAACATATATGCGTAAGAATTGAATATATATGCGTAAGAACTGATTATATGCGTAAGAACTGAATATATGCGTAAGAACTGAATATATATGTGTAAGAACTGAATATATTTGTGTAAGAACTTCATATATATGTGTAAGAACTGAATATATATGTGTAAGAACTGAATATATATGTGTAAGAACTGAATATATATGCGTAAGAACGGAATATGTATGTGTAAGAACTGAATATATATGTGTAATTACTGAATATATATGTGTTAGA
>JAWPHD010018028.1:0-41780 GCA_037043455.1 Cyrtodaria siliqua
ATTGTTTTTTTAAATGACAGCAACTTTGGATTAAAACTGATAAAAATAAATGAAATGTCACACCCTGCCCCAAATTTTACTATAATTTGTATGAGATTCTAACAATAATTTTTATATCGGCCCGAGTTTCTATACCCACTCCCACCCACCACCCCACATTGTTTTAGCCTTGTTTTCTGATGGTATATTCTGGCTATACCATTTATTATTCTCTGAATAGTCGAGCTGCGCTGTTCTTCTACAGCTCTTTTTTAATATAAATTTCCATATTTTACAGATTGTTTTGTGGGTCGCCCCCTGAATCCACCCGTAAACTCACCCCACCCCCTACACACTAAATGAAATGAACCTAACAAAACAAAATAAACAAGCTTAAGTTAAGTCATGGACATACAGTAGGTCTATGGTTAGGTGCTTTTTCCCCCAGATCAGGCTATAAAACAAGCGAGATTTTTAATTTTTTCTTTTAGGAGAATGTCTGAAGGGGTAATATATAATAAATATCCCGGCACCCTTCGCCCATTACCTTTTGTTAACCTAAGACTTGAAAACTTTATACTAGGTACATTATACACAACGCAGTTTCGTGACACGTTGTCCACAGTGGAAAATATGTACTTATGCGCATGCGCATGCAACGTTGGGAGAGACGCGCACTTGTCAATATATTGTCAATACACATCTATAGCGATCTACAAAAAATCGATATATTATGTAAAATATGCTTCGGAAAAAAATAAAACCGAAAGTAAATGGTAAATAACTTGTTATTTTGTTAGATTATCGTCATGGTTTACGCACATAAAAGTCTGATAAGCTGCTCAATTTCGTTCGAAAATCACATGGGTGTTCGAGCGTTTTTTCCAGTCGGGTTTTTTGCAAAGGAAATTAGGCGTATATGCAGTTACATAGAACGTCAGAATAATAAAAAAAACTGCATAGGAGCCAATTTATTAGGCTAGCGTCATCATAGGACCACAGCCTGTCCGGTCATCGTACAATTAAAGAGGAAATCATAGTGGCGAACTGTAAAAGGGTCCACCACCAAGAATGCGTTACGATTGCAAAATGACAGGGTCATAAACTCTTTTGATAATTTTTAGCAAAAGATAGTATGAAAGTGATCATGACCAAGAATCGTACGAAGTTTATAAATCACATCACCATAGAAGTCAGGTTGTGATAGTCCTTTGTCGCAGAAGAGTCCTTAAATTACATTTATATTTGGAAAGAAGATCAGGGTACGATAATAAAATTTTGCAAAGGTTTTACGAAGTGTATGGTAACGATAACCCTGATTGAGTAACTTTTTAGTTATACAAAGATTACGAATATTAAAGTCCTCAACTCGAGTACAAGCTCTAGAAAAACGAATAAGTTGAGGCAGATACACCCCATAAGAAGTTGCCCATTCAAGTGGGGATAATTAACAATGTCAAAATTAAAATCATCTCTCCTGTCATAGATTTTGCTAATTATTTTACCATTTTCAATCGCGAGATCTAAATCAAGAAAAGAAGCGATATTATCAGATATATTTTTCTTTATTAAGCCGAAGTTCTTAGGATAAAATTATATCAACATAGTTGGAAAGAAAGGGTTGTCAATGTTCAGTATGTCCGTTCTTAATCGGTTACATGAGTCAACATCGAAACTCACTTGCTAGTGCTTCATCTCTACCGAATATTATTCTCAACGGAGATTTCAACACACCAGACATCCAGTGGGATAATTTATCAGTGCGTAATAACCAAAATTATTCGACCTAGTTGAACAATACAATGTTGACTTTGTGATGCCAACTTTCATACGCCGTACGACATGGGGAAGCAAATAACTCATGTCCACCGCCGTATGCATGCCATCTTCGGGATGGTTAAAATTGTGTACTATTGATTTTATTAATATTGAGTTCTGCTCAACCAGGGGCTAGAGGGTAGCTAGCATGTTTCACTACCGCTCATGAACAGTCTCAATCAACCGATGACTGCAATATTTCGGTGTACATATGTCGTGCTCAGAGCCGTTTCCAAAGGTCCATTATCATACTCTTTTTCTTACTCAGTTAACGGACAAACCTACACGTAAAGACAACATACTTGACCTAACACTCTACAACCAACCCGGACCTAATCTTCAGACCTTGAAATACCCCTGGATCGAGTGATCACTGAGCTATAACATACAGTGTGAACCTATCTGTGAAGAGGCAGAAGAAACAAGATCGCTATGTCTTCCAGTACAGGAGTGGATATATTGAGGGTGTTAAACGTGACATGAGCGAGTTCTGCGAGGATTTGTGAAAAGCGATACCTACAAGAACTATGTTGATGACAATTGGAACACATTTAAAAAGCACTTATTAACTCAATGAAAATGAACAACCCAAGAAGAAGATCACCTCTAGATGGAATCTTCCGTGGATTACCCCTGAATTAAAAGGCTATGTAGGAAGACGAAAAGAGCTTGGGACACCGTAAACACATCGTAATAGCCATTCATGGAAACGATATCTCAAACTTGATAAGCTGGTGAAAGACTCTATATATGAAGCGCATAGATCATATATAGATGACATCCTTAACATCAGTGTCAAAGAAATTCCTAAGCAATTTATTCATATATAAAACAGAAAAAGTCGGGCGTAAGTAACATCCCAGTTTTGAAATCCAACGATGTCATCCTTAGTGAATCCAAGGACAAGGCTGAAGCACTTAACAAGTTAACACACAGTACACCTCGGTATTTACCAGAGAACCAACCGACAACCTTCCGGTTATTGGGGAGCCTAATGTCTCTCCAATGCCAGATATTGTTTTATAGCGCCTGGAATAGAGAAACTACTCTGCAATTTAAATCCCGCAAAGGCGTCAAGGCCCGATCTCCTACCTACTAGAATCTTCAAGATGGTTGCCAAGGGGGTAGCCCCGATACTGATCATAGCAGTCATATGACACTGGAATAAATAGTGCCTTGTGAGTGGACTCAAGCAAACGTAACAGCTGTCTTCAAGATGATCGGCTGTAGGTTCGATCCCTCAGGGGCCTAGGAATCTTTATGTGGGGAAGCTATCCAGCTGGCTTGCGGAACGTCGGTGGTTCTACCTAGGTGCCCGCCCGTGCACGAAAATTGCCCGGAGGGCACCTGGGGTCTTCCTCCACCAGTGGAAGCTGGAAAGTCGCCATATGGCCTTAGCTGTTGGTGCGACTATAAAATCCAATTCAAATCAATTCAATTCAAACTCAAGATGATCGACAAGACTAATCCACCCAATTATAGACCTGTTTTACTTACCTGTATACTCTGTAAATCTATGGAGCATGTAGTGTTCAGTCAGATCATGAGTCACTTAGACCACCATAAGATCCTTGTACATTTTCAACACGGATTCCGAGTGAATCATTTGTGCGAGACACAGCTTCTCAACACAGTGGAAGACGTATCGAGGAGGCTAGCTCGGCCGTTTCCAAAGGTCCATTATCATACTCCTTTTGACAACAATAAGACCACCGATGTGCTGATACTTGACTTCAGCAAGGCATTTGACACGGTGTCCCATCAAAGACTTGTAGCACTACGGGGTCGTATGCTATGCTTGGTACATAAAATAACAAGGTCCGGACTTCGCGTTGTGATTTCCATAATTTATTGGTACATATAAAACAGTCCGAGTAATTACACATTCATAATAAGCTATGAACATCCTGTTATATATATATGCATATCCGTTTCGTATAGTGTTTTTCTAGTACTTCCGTTTGTTAATTACTTAAATAGTCCCTATTATTAAATGTCTTAGGGTCACAAAGTATAACAGTATTTAGCAATTTTCAAATGTCCAAATCTTCCAATTAGTATGTAACGATGACTGCACTACTATACTGGCTTACATAGTATAGTTTAACTTATCCCACATCCTGTCTTAGACTGCGGGGATCCATCATTCAAGATCGACTGACTCTCCACTCCTCAACCACCCACCTCAGACTCTCCACTAGACTTTTCTGCGCTCAGTATTATACTCAAAGATTACCCATACTGCTTTTCGGCAGTTAGTCATGCCTCACATATGGACATCGACCTGTGTAGCTACAGGTTAACGCCACGATGATTACCACATTGTATGCATACATTACCCACAAGACCTTTCGGCGAATGGTCTCCCCTAATATGGCAATAACTCTTACTACCAGAGAAACTAAGCTTAGAGCAAGTAAACAATAACAGGTGTTCAGATGATTAACCAACAACTACCTGATAATATTAGGAAACACCCATTGCATGATCTGTTATAAGAGGAGTGTATTTTAACTCTAATTATGTTACATTTATAAACTGTTATTAGGTTAAGTACAATGGCAAGGCTGTAGTGTTACAGATTTCTTCACAAGCTTGATCACTATGGCATTACGGGCAACACCAACAAATGGATAGAGTCATGGCTTTGTCACCGAGAACAAAAAGTTGTACTCGATGGGTCATCATCATCAAATTCTAGTCCTGTCTGGAGTACCACAGGGCATTGTCTTGGGGCCACGAATGTTCTTACTCTACATAAACGATATATGGGTCGGTGTTTCACCACTTACCACAATTAAGCTATTTGCAGACGACTGCCTACTCTACCGGACTATTAGCAGCACCCAAGATGCACACCAACTTCAGCAGGATCTGAATACCCTGACAGATTGGTCCAATACCTGGGTAATGAGATTCAACGCAGCCAAATGTCACCTACTCAAAATTTCAAGACAACGACATTTCTTAAAAACTAGTTACGGCATTGACAACCGACATCTTGAAGAGGTTCATCACCATCCCTACCTTGGTGTCGAGTTTACATCAAACTTAATGGGATGACAGTATGGTAAGTGTGAGGTTTGGTGCACCCTAGAACCGGTTTAAACCCCAGTGGCCTACTTTGCCACTGACCGTTCCAAGGCGGTCGCCCTATTGTCAACCCTTTTGTGTTTGTGATGTCGTTTGCATTTATTATTGCTTTTGCCTTCTTGTTTGTCTGTTTGCGTGTTTGTTTCTGTGTTTTGTGGTTTACTGTCCGATCTTTTTATATTTCTTAACGTGGAAGACTCACATCAGCAATATAACAGGCAGAGCAAATACGATTTTAAATTTACTTAAAAGACATTTATACGGATGAAGTCAAGAAGTTAAAACAAGTGCATTCACATCACTTGTTCGTCCTCACCTAGAATACTCGTCATCAGTTTGGGACCCCTATTTTAAAATAGACATTCAAATCCTAGAAAAGGTACAACGCAAGGGAGCTCTCTTCGTTACTGGTAACTATTCCCCATATGTGGGGAAAGTGTAACAGTAATACTTAACAATCTCAACTGGCCATCATTACAGAACAGAAGAAAGAACAAGCGACTAGTAACCTTCTTCAAATCCTATAACAACACGATACCAGTATCCATTCCCGAATATGTAATGTCATTCACTTGACGCACAAGAACACACGACGCAGCCTGGCGGGGATTTCTTTATTTACACTGTCCTGTTTTAATGGGATGACAGTAGGGTAAGTGTGAGGTTTGGTGCACCCTAGAACCGGTTTAAACCCCCAGTGGCCTACTTTGCCACTGACCGTTCCAAGGCGGTAGCTCTATTGTCAACCCTTTTGTGTTTGTGATGTCGTTTGCATTTTTTATTACTTTTGCCTTTTCGTTTGTCTGTTTGCGTGTTTGTTTTTGTGTTTTGTGGTTGACTGTCGTCCTTGAATGCTGCTTTCCCTGTCCGATATTTTTAGCCTTCTTCATCCAGTTACGTAATAACTATGAGCAGTACAAAACAGCTTCACCCCTCGAACTATTCGAGACAGGAATGCATTACCCCCGGACCTAGTGCATTCCTGCTCTGTAGACGTGTTCAGCACTCGTCTACCGACATACACGGCGTAGACAACACGACGGGTTTTTAATGATTTTAATTGTACAATACCTAATTTTTAACCATTGTGATGATGTCACTTGCCCATGATGCTTTACGCATTGGGCAGTACTATAGTAGAAGTAAAAGTAGATTATACTTTGAAAACGAGTGCATATCAACCAAGTCAGCAGACCACATTTGATCAATTTCATTAACAATCACACGGCGTTGAGAGAACTTTCTTCGTATAGGCTTATGAAGTTCATCTGCTAACTTGTCAGTCCTTTTCAACGCCATTTTTCGTTTTTTGGTGCTCCAAGACCAAGTTTGTATTTAATACTAATAACCGGCTTAACAATCACATTCTTAGCGATTTTTCCCCAAGTGATTTAGACTTACTAAACCGGCCAGCATGCTTTTATCACACATTGATTTATTACTAGAATTTTCGTCATAACAATAATCATGCTCTTCACAAACAACATCTAACTCATTTGCGGGTTCTCCGCTATCAAGTAGATTATCCGGACCGCACCAATGATATTATTATGTGCATTCTGAGCATATGAATTCAACTCCTTCCTTGGAATAACAGTCCCATTTCTTTTTGGACTTGAGTCCTGCACAATGTCTGTGCAGCCATGTTGAACATGAACTACACTGGATCCAAGTGATTCCCTATTTGCCAAGTTTGTGGCATCGGCCACACATTTCCTCATCAGCATCCACATGAACACTTGTTGTCTCTGAATCTTCCAAACTTAAAGTAGCCATACTTAACGATGGCTGACTGGAAGAAGAAGATTGACATGAACTAGATGGTAGCTCTGGAATATCTAGACAGTGGACTTGAAGTAGATGGTTGACTTAAACTTGAAGTGGAAGGCTGACTTGAATTGAAGGATTCACTTAAAGTAGATAGTTGAGATTCAACATTATGTGGCAGAGGTGTTGATGTACCAAATACCTCATAATTTGGCATACAGTTTGCATGGATAATACTGTGTGCCAACTTCTCAATTAGCTCTGATTTCTTTGTACTTGTTTTCACATGCACATTGTAAGCTTTCGATAACTTCAGTACTTCAGGCTTTGTCATTAACGAAAATATGTCCACTTTACTCAATAGTAATCCCCGCATTAATGCATGAGACATTTCCTTCTTCTCTGTTTGGTCATTTTTTACTGTTTGGAGGGAAACAGATTTTGTGGTCGTTTCTTTTTTCTTTTTTTTTAACAAGTATTTGCTTCCTGTGTGCCATGGTCTTGGCAACGGAGAATGACTGTAACACATCCTTTCGGAACTGATTGAACATTACAAAGAGGATTTCTTTGATAATTTCCTCATATACCTGTTCAGCATAGTCAACAGTTGAAATAATGCTATGCAATGTTCTCATAACCTCTGCTTCAGTTGACAGCACTGTGGATGATGTTGAATTAATTAAATCATTTTCAATGTTTCTGGTTGCCACAACAGAAATAAATTTCTCAAACAGATCGGTTGAATTCAGAAGTTCTTTTAGACAAATGGTTGTGTATGTCTTCTCCGTGTATGTTAAGAGTTTTGTCAATGAGCAGGTTTAACGAAAGATCACATGCAATAACAAAAAAGTCAAATACGTCATCGGGAATGTTGAATAGGCCCCTAGACGTGAACTGCTTTCTGTTTACATCGATCAACGAGTCTTTATTATTCGAGTACATTTTCAAATAGCACTCTTCTTCTCGTAAAAAGTTTAATATTTTGAGCTTTTCATCAGCATCTTTAAATGCAGCCTGTCCTGATGTAGATGTCGAGTACATATTTGATCTATCCTGGGTTTGGTATTTATGCCTAACTGTGCTCACACAGTACCCACCCACATATCTTATTCGGGCTTTGGATGCATCAGAAGTACTTCTGTCAGATATTTTTCTTTCACTTTCAGTATATAACTCGGTTTTCTCTTGGATTAACATTTTTCTAATTCCAGTTGTCAGCACGGTACAAATATTGGAGTGGGCACTTGCACATTTGGGATAATCCTGGAAACGAATCATACATGTTAGTCTGTAGTTGTCACTGGTTTGATATTGATGACACCGTGTGTAAAATTCTGTCAACTTTTCGGGCATGACACCAACTTTTCTGGCATCTTTGTGAGTTCCTGGAACTGCAGCTTGCAAAACTTTTGGGTAGATTTGAGATCACCAGCTAATAAAGTTTTCACTACTTCATTGACTTCATGTTGAATGGGTGTCATTGGTGAAGCAGTCTGGCATTCCCTCAGCAAGCGCTGAAAATCGAAATTCTGTGGCAAATGGAAATCTCCAGCTTGTTCATCTACAATTAAGTGAATATAATTATATGGGATATATTTTAATTCCAGGGCCTTTTTACCAGTTTTGGGAAAGGGGCCTTTTGGCCTAAATTGGGGGAAAAATCTATGAATGAGGAACACAATTTCCAGAGGCAACTTTGAAAGATGGGAAAACTGCATGATTTGATTTTAAAAGAAATTTGGGTGGGGGAAGATGCCTTATACAGGCCGCTGCAAAGAAGGGTAAAAAGGCCATTAATTCATTCATTTGTTTAATTGATATTGTGGATTGTAGCTGACATTTATTTATTCTTAACTGGACATAAACTATTGTGACTTTCTGGCAATTCTATTCTCTTATAAAAAGGAATGCTATCACTAAAAACAAATATTCATATCTCGACAAAAATTGCAATGATATACAACTAACGCTATCCATGATGTATAGCTGAGTAACCGACACAAGGAGAAAGGTACTAAAAATGGTGATGTGCAAGTGGGGTTGATTATCAGTTATGTTAATCAAACATAATGCAAGCTCAAGAAGTGCACATAATAATACATACCTAAGTCAATGGTGGTCATAATTTCATTAAACTCATCGTCAAAATCTTCCTCTAGTGCAGGATCACCCTCTAGCTCTATATCCATCCAAAACACATCCCCAATCATGTTTCATCTTCCAGTGTACTGTAAAAAATGTATGCAATTTGTTGATACACAGAAACCAAAAATGTACATGTATGCTATTTCAGTGGTTCCAAGTATTTGTTTGAATGGTGTTTTTTTTCTTCAATTTTAGCACATATTAGGCCACATATATCAGTCGATTTTGTTTATATGGTAGAAGCAGACCACCTCATTTTTTCATGAGTAGAACCAGTATTGTATACCTCCCGCCATTCAGAAGAATTGATGGTTCTAACAGGGGTGTAACAGTCCACTCGCCCGCTTGCCCAACACAACAATTGTGAGTGCAGGCCGAAAGCCATTGTCTAGTTTTTTAATACAATTTTGTGTTTTTCAGCATTCTGAAAATAAGGGCACTTGCTTTTTGGAAAATTAAACACCCCTGTTCTTAGTAAGGCAACAACAAAATACTTATGATGTCTCGCTATATTATGATACTTTGACATTGAACACAATTGCATCACATTGTAGGATCTATAAGCACAATCGATTTTCGACTTCAAACTCAGTTGTCAATTGTAACTTTGCCGTTTTTTGGCGGGTTAGTTCCTTTAATAATCAGTGTTCGTGTTTACCATATACATATACTATCATATGATATTTTCCAGTTCATGAACACCTTTCATATTATCAGAAGTAAAAAAAACAAACGATTTATATCGGTGAATATGAAAATAAAACATACTTAAATGAGTTTCATTCAAAGGGACTGGAGGCAATTTGGAAGAATAATGGGTGTCAATCCAAATATGAATAAAACCATAATAATGTGTTTCCGTTGCATATTCATAGTGTGGTAACTGACGACTGAATATAAATATTATATTAGTAATGCTATATAGGCAGTAATTAGTAATATGCAAAAACATTTACTTTGCAATATTTAACTAAATTATTAATAATGATTTGCAAAACAATATCAGCCCATTTCAAAAGTATTTTAAGGGCTTTTTACGGAACTGTAACACATTTTAAGGGACCCAAGCCCATTTTCAGTAGAAAATAAGTGAATTTTCATAATCCCCCTTCTCCTAACCCCAGGTCATATATAAATAAGTCTGCTCTTCAGTAACATTATATATTGTAATGATTGTGACCACAAGCCCCTGTGCCTTTACTCGTTGTTGATGTTGTTGTTGTTGTTGTTGTTACTATTTTTAGAATGACTGAATATTGATGAATATTTAAAGTTGTTGACGAACGGTTGTTACTCTCATAACTTAAATTAACTGCAAATGTTGTTGTAATAGCATATATTACGATAAACATTGATTTGGGACAGATTCCGAAATTAGCAGACGTGACATGCTGTGCATGTACACACAAACTCGATCACTAGTATTACGTTCGTTGTAAAACATATCGGTTATCCGATATCACGATTCATTACCTGTTATAGTGTTCCATTGATGTCAATCGCTCTTTTAATTTAACTTTATCCATGTTCGACATAATTTAAGTATTTTCTGTCTTTAGGAAACACAGTTTTTCTGCCAAAATGTCAGCCTCCAGTTGTTATTTCACGCGATAGAATAAGACGACGCTTTTTATTGGTTAATTGTTGTTGGCGTCAATTTCATTGGATAGAATAGACTATATAAGTTCGGCCTTAGAATGTTCGTTACAGAGAGAACGTTTTGAATGTCATATACTCAAAAGAGAGATCTGTCGAAGAAATTCTGAGATGGTATGAATATTTTTATTTCATAAATTCAGAAACACAAATTTAATTATTTAAATTTGTAGTATATTAAATAAGTAGGATTATTTAAATAAATTTCTGACAAGTTGTCAGAAATTAGAGACTGAATTTAGAGATTTATGATACCAGTTGTTAGAATTTAGACAATTGATAGTTATGACATAATCTAATATACTGCTTACATCTCGTTTGATAATTAAGAGATGCATAATAAATGTATTTACTGAAGTTGTATGTTTTCTTCCTTTTCTAAAATCCTCACATTATCAGTATCAGACGAACCCCTTAATATAAGTTTTTGACTGTGGGCAAAACTCGGCATCCTGAATTAGGCACACAGTTACAATTGGTGGCAGCGGTGGGATTTGCATTTTTGAGCTATTTATTTATATTTTTAATCTAATTGGAGATGACAGGAATTGTGATGGGTTGGACTGTATGAAAAATGAATGACAAGATAAAATATTTTATTATTTTATTTTAAGAAAGAGATACAGTTCAAACGAAAGTCAATTTCTGTCGGTTTTTTTTTTCTCTTTTCTGTTGGATTTAGGCATGTTTATTCTCCTTTAACAACACCATCAAAGAGAAATTCTAATGAAGATTCAGATAATGAGCTTACTGACCATGTTCCAAAAGATAATGAGGTGGCTGGAATGAGCAATTCTTCCCTAGGGAGTTTTGAAGAAACGATTGACAAATCTTTGTCAGAATTTGCAACTGAGGTGAAAGATGCTATCTTTAGCAGATGAAGTTAAGACACGATTTGAGGATGTGTCTTCTCAAATGAAAGATATGAGAATGAGAATAGATACAGTTGAAAAGACACATTTTTTTTCTCATAATCCTGGGACTGGTCAGAAATCTCAAAGCAATCTTCGTAGAATAGATTCTCAAAATAGAAATGAAAACAGAAATGAACAGCATTCACCTACTCGACAGTTTGTAGAAAACTCGAGAACAAAAATAAAACCACAACTATTTGATGGTAATTCTGATATTGACGAGTACTTAACTCAATTCAACATTATTGCTGAAATCAATGGTTGGACTTATGCTGTGAAGTCGCTACATTTGGCCAGTAGTCTGTTTGGAACTGCACGTTCTCTATTAAGTGAAATTGATCAAGAATCAAGGAGAGATTTTGATAGTCTAGTTAGCGCACTCCTGACAAGGTTTGGTTCGCTTCATAGAGCAGAAATTTTCCGTTCAAAATTAAAGTCTCGAGTGAGAGAAAAAGGGGAGACTATCCCAGAGTTGGCACAAAATATACGAAAACTGACAAGGTTGGCCTTTCCTTCTGTTGGTAGTGAGCTAATTGACACTTTGGCATTAGATCATTTCATTGATGCACTGAATGACACTGATATTAGATTACGATTAAGAGAGCAAGGTCCCAGATCTATGACCGAGGCCGAAACTTTGGCTATTAGAATGGAAACTCATACAATTGCAGACCGTTTAAGAACTCTACCAGTAGGAATGGTTGTTGAGAATGTAGAAAGAGAAGGCATTTCTAATAACCAATCTGACAATCTGACTTGCAAGTTAGATAAATTAAATGAGAGTGTAAACAAACTTGCTGAGCAAGTCAGAAATGTTCAAACTAGTGCAAATAACCGCCAGTGGGACAGGGGGTCTGACAATAGATTCGTTCGAAATCAAGAAAACAGGGGTTACAATCAAAGATATGGCAAGGGAGGCAACCCAAGAAATAATAATGGATTTGGGAATAATATCTGGAGAAATAATGCCAATAGTAATCAGTCTTGGGGAAATAATGGTTATGGTAGGAATAGTTGGGAAAATAGAACAAGCCATATAAATAATAATAGGACTGCTCACCAAACAGCAACCTCGGGAAAAGAGAACAGGTCGAGACTGGGGACCGCATCTCAAAACCAGGGTCCACAGTATTCAAGTTAAATAGTTTAAGGAAGGATGAAGGTTATTTTGTGAAAGCTAATGTAAATGGCAACAAAGTAGAATTTTTGTGTGATAGTGGAGCAAGTGTTTCGATTATAAGGAAAAGTGTAATAGATAGTTGGTCAGAGACTCCTAAGTTTACTAGTGTAAATAGCACTCTAGTTACTGTAACTGGTGATAGTGTACCATTTTACGGAATGGCCATGGTTGAGATTTGTTTTCAAAAGAGGGTGATTAAACACGAAGTGTATGTAGCTGATATTCAGCAAGATGGAATTTTAGGCATAGACTTTATATCAGCTAATAAATGTGATCTCTTGATAAGCAAGAAATGTCTGAAGGTTGATGGAGAAACAGTTATGTCAATCATATGATGGCACCAGTCTGTTGTAGAGTTGCTGCTTGTGAGACTGTACATGTTCCCCCAAATTCTGAAATAATCAATTTATGGGAGAACGTTACAATCGGTTGATAAGAATTTTTATAGGATAATAGAGCAATCACCTAAAATGTCAAACAAAGATGGAATATTGGTAGCTAAAACATTGGTTGATCCAAGTAGTGATAACCTACCAATACGGTTAGCAAATTTTAGTGACAAAGAACATATAATCTACAAGAATTCTGTAGTAGGTGAATATCAATCAGTCAAGGAGTTCAGTGTCCCTATAGGGACCAGAACTGACGATATAGTGGTAAATACTTGTACCGAAGGTACTGAAACTCCCAGCGGGATGCCATCCCATTTAGTGCAGATGTTTGAGAAATCATCTGAGAATCTCTCTGATGATCAGATTGCTAGATTAAAAACATTTCTGATACAAAATCAATCCTCTTTCTCCAACAATTCTAATGATATTGGTCACACGACTCTGATAGAACATGAAATTGATACAGGGAATGCTAAACCCATAAGACTTCAACCCTATAGGCTGCCATTTGCAGAGACAAACCGCAGAGAACGAAATGAAGCACATGGTCGAAAATGGTATCGTAGAAAAATGTCCCCAGAGTCCTTGGAATGCCCCTGTAGTTATGGTAACTAAATCAGATTTGTCAACTAGATTTTGTTGCGATTTTCGAATGTTAAAGACTCACAACCCTTGCCCCGTATCGATGATAGTCTAGTGGCACTGTCCGGTTTGAAATGGTGGTCCTGTTTAGATTTGAAAACTGGGTATTGGCAATGTGACATTAAAGCGACTGATCGTATTAAAACCGCTTTCTCGATACCTGGGGGCGAGCAATATATGTGGCGGAAAATGGCTTTTGGTCTATGCAATGCACCTGCCACATTCACTCGATTAATGCAAATGGTGTTCACTGGAATGTTATGGAAAATCGTCATCCTATATTTAGATGACATAATTGTGCCTTCTAAAACTTTTGAAGGTCAGCTCGAAAATCTTACCATGGTCTTTAAGAGATTGAAAGGTGCCAATCTCAAGTTGAACCCGAAAAAATGTTGTCTATTCCAAACGAAAGTCTCCTTCTTGGGACACCTGATAACTGAAGAAGGTGTAGGTACTCAACCTGAAAAGATAAAAACTGTACGTGACTGGCCTGTGCCTAGAAATGCTAAAGAGGCTAAAAGTTTTGTCTCATTATGTTCTTACTATAGATCTTATGTCTATAAATTTGCAGATATTGCTAAGCCTCTGCATCAGTTGGCTGAAAGTGGGAGAAGGTTTAAATGGACTGAGGAGTGTCAAAACGCATTCAATGCTTTAAAAGAAACTTTAACAACTGCCCCAATACTTGCATTCCCAACCGAAAATGACACTTTTATTATTGATTGTGATGCGTCAAACATTGGACAGGGTGCTGTTCTTTACCAAGTACAAAATGGAAAGGAACGGGTTATTGCATATTACAGTAAATGTTTCTCCAAAGCAGAAAGACACTATTGTGTGACAAGAAGAGAGTTGCTAGCAGTTATAAATGCTATAAAAAACTTCCACCACTACTTGTATGGAAACCGGTTTACTGTAAGAACTGACCACGGTAGTTTAAGATGGCTTTTAAATTTCAAGTTGGCCGAAGGGCAATTAGCTAGATGGATAACTTTATTGTCTGTTTATGATTTTGAAATTATTTACCGCCCAGGTCGTGTTAATTCTAACGCAGACTCCTTGTCTAGAAGACCGTGTTACGATGTACCATGCAAACATGTAACCGGGCAGACATTCAATATACAGAGATGATAAATTCAGTTCTACATATTGAGAACATCAAACCCAGTTCTATTCCTGATTGTGTGATTGTAAACAGTAATGTTTTAGTTGACAGTGAGAACACTGATATTATTGAAACAGAAGGTGCTGAGACATGTTCCTCTGATGAAGTAGACTTAGAAAATCTAGATTATGCTCAGTTAGAAACACTTCAGAAACAGGACTCTATTCTGAAAGTGGTTCATATTTGGAAGATAAATGATAAGAAACCAGAATGGTCTGAAATTGCAAAATTTGGGGTAGAATTAAAATACTATTGGTATAGATGGGAATCGGTCTTCCTGCAGAACAATGTTTTATATCGTAAGTGGGAGAGTGACGATGGAAGAGATGTCACTCATCAAATTATTGTACCACAATGTTTGAAGGAGTTTATTTTGACCCAAATACACAACAGTGTAACAGGTGCACACTTGGGTGTGTCCAAAACTTTACATAAAATAAGGCAAAGATTCTCTTGGTATGCCTTAAGACGAGATGTGGAGAATTGGTGCAAAACTTGTGAAATTTGTGGTTCTAGAAAAATTCCAAAACATGAAAGCAAAAGCCCCAATGAAACAGTATAATGTGGGTGTGGCAATGGAGAGGATTGCCATAGATTTTGTTGGTCCACTACCCCGTTCTAGAAATGGTAATCGATATCTGATGGTAGTAGGCGACTACTTCACAAAATGGTGTGAAGCAATTCCACTGGAAAATATGGAAGCAAAAACAACTGCACGAGCCTTAGTAGATAATTTTCAGTGCAGATATGGGGTTCCCCTCTTTCTACATTCAGACCAAGGTTCTAATTTCGAGAGACTGCTATTTCAGGAAATGTGTAAAATATTAGGTATAAAGAAAACTCGTACAAAAAAAGCTAGACCACAAAGTGACGGTATGATAGAGAGGGCAAATAGGACAATTAAAAATATGCTTTCTGCATTTATATCTGGAAATCAGAGGGATTGGGATGAATACATACCTTTGATAATGATGGCATACAGGTCATCAGTACATGAAACTACTGGTGAGAGTCCCTGTGCTATGATGTTTGGTCATGAGATCAGGTTGCCTATAGACTTAGTATTCGGCAAACCTGAAATGACAGAATCTGTAGACGATGAGTGTAAATCAACTTATGCATATGGATTAGAGAAAAAGATTGAAAAAGTACATGATTTTGCAAGAGAAAAATTGCAACTAGCCTCTGATACAATGAAAAAGAATTATGACTTGAAAGTAAATTTAATAACTTTCGATGTAGGAGATTTTGTTTGGTATTTTGACCCAAAACGAAGAGTGGGCCTCAATCCAAAATTACAACGATCATGGTCAATTTACTATTATTGCCAAATTAAACGAAATCTTGTATCGAATTCAAGAAAGTCATAGACACAAACCTAAGGTTGTGCATCATGATAAGCTGCGGAGGTACACTGGGAAGTCTCACTCCGACTGATTTCGCAAAACAGAGTAGGCAGTAACCCCAGACATATAAACACAATACAAATCACCAGTTTTTTTTCTCCTTGTCTTGCATAGTACATGAAAGCTGTTCATTCTGTTATGGATATATATATATATATATATATATATATATAAAAAAAATAAAAATAAAAAAAAAAAATAAAAAAAAAAAATAAATAAATAAAAGTTTATAATTATATTCGTGAATTATATGTAGAGATTTAGAGAGATTATATTCAGATTTCGAGAATGTTTACTAATAGTTATGGAATTCTTGAAATGTTGAAATTCGAGAATGTAATGAGTGTTGAACACTTGATATGCAGAGTGAAAAGTCATACAAATGTCTTTGATTGGAAAGATTGAATTTGGAATGTCATAAATTTGATTGTTATTGTCTGATTGGTAAATGAGATTAAAATTTAATATGTAAAAGTAAAGACTGGTACTCCATCTATTTTCAGTGGAGTTCATTTCTATGCGGGATTTGTGGCGATTTAGAGTTCCCCACCAGGAATAAATGCATGAACCATCTAAAGACCCAACACAGTGGGATCTCCTATAAATGTTTGAAGTGCAGGAAAATCTTTAGAAGTGACGACTATAGACATACATGTAATACAACACCTCAAGATTATGAAGTGTTTAGTCAAATAACCGGGGAGAGAGGGAGGGCGGCAACCGAAAGCCTCCATCGCTAAATGCAGAACGCAGAAAGGCACATTATCAGAAAGGTTAAAGGACAGGTAGTGGAGGATAGAAAGAGGCCAACACAAGCCACACCTGTACAACCTAACAAAAGGCATAGATTGTCCACCCCAAAGCCGCGTTCCCCCTCATTAGACTATGAGGATAGCAGGGTGTCCTCTAGATCATCATCATCCTCTTCTACATCATCATCTTCCTCCTCTTCAAGCTCTTCGTCTTCAATTTCTGCAATATCGTCATCGTGCTCTATTACAGGGAACAAGGCACCACCTACACCACAAACACCAGAATGTTTAAAAAGTAGAAAGCGTCTCTTTAAAGACTCACCTTATGCTGTCAGGTCGCCAACCATAGCCAACAAATCATCACCAGTGGCAAATCCATCATCACTCGAGAAAAGAGCGCCTCTCAAATCATCACCAGTCGCAGACCCATCATCAGTCGACGAAAGAGCGCCTCTCAAATCATCGCCAGTCGCCAACTCATCAGCGACCCTCTCTTCACCGATAGTCGTCAAATCATCAGCAACACTCTCTTCGTTACCAGACGTCAACTCATCAGCGCCTCCGCCTTCATCGCCGATCGACAAGCCTTTACCGTCTCTCACTTCATCGCAAGTCACCAAAACACCAATTATGAAGTCATCGAAGCCTCTGGTCACCTGCGTCACTCCTATCATCCGACCACAGACTGTCACCAGGTTTTCACCATCTTCCATCAACAATACAATAGACTCCACCATTACTGGAAAGTTACAAGAATTAAAAGATATACACTGGACATTGGTGGAACCAAATTTGTTACTTCTTCAGTTACTCTCAACAAGGAGAAGACTAGTATTTTCCCAGACATCTTTAATCACAAGATTACCTTTATCGACATAGATTGCATCACATTGTAGGATCTATAAGCACAATCGATTTTCGACTTGAAACTCAGTTGTCAATTGTAACTTTGCCCTTTTTTGGCGGGTTAGTTCCTTTAATAATCAGTGTTCGTGTTTACCATATACATATACTATCATATGATATTTTCCAGTTCATGAACACCTTTCATATTATCAGAAGTAAAAAAAAAAAACGATTTATATCGGTGAATATGAAAATAAAATATACTTAAATGAGTTTCATTCAAAGGGACTGGAGGCAATTTGGAAGAATAATGGGTGTCAATCCAAATATGAATAAAACCATAATAATGTGTTTCCGTTGCATATTCATAGTGTGGTAACTGACGACTGAATATAAATATTATATTAGTAATGCTATATAAGCAGTAATTAGTAATATGCAAAAACATTTACTTTGCAATATTTAACTAAATTATTAATAATGATTTGCAAAACAATATCAGCCCATTTCAAAAGTATTTTAAGGGCTTTTTACGGAACTGTAACACATTTTAAGGGACCCAAGCCCATTTTCAGTAGAAAATAAGTGAATTTTCATAATCCCCCTTCTCCTAACCCCAGGTCATATATAAATAAGTCTGCTCTTCAGTAACATTATATATTGTAATGATTGTGACCACAAGCCCCTGTGCCTTTACTCGTTGTTGATGTTGTTGTTGTTGTTGTTACTATTTTTAGAATGACCGAATATTGATGAATATTTAAAGTTGTTGACGAACGGTTGTTACTCTCATAACTTAAATTAACTGCAAATGTTGTTGTAATAGCATATATTACGATAAACATTGATTTGGGACAGATTCCGAAATTAGCAGACGTGACATGCTGTGCATGTACACACAAACTCGATCACTAGTTTTACGTTCGTTGTAAAACATATCGGTTATCCGATATCACGATTCATTACCTGTTATAGTGTTCCATTGATGTCAATCGCTCTTTTAATTTAACTTTATCCATGTTCGACATAATTTAAGTATTTTCTGTCTTTAGGAAACACAGTTTTTCTGCCAAAATGTCAGCCTCCAGTTGTTATTTCACGCGATAGAATAAGACGACGCTTTTCATTGGTTAATTGTTGTTAGCGTCAATTTCATTGGATAGAATAGACTATATAAGTTCGGCCTTAGAATGTTCGTTACAGAGAGAACGTTTTGAATGTCATATACTCAAAAGAGAGATCTGTCGAAGAAATTCTGAGATGGTATGAATATTTTTATTTCATAAATTCAGAAACAGGCAAATTTAATTATTTAAATTTGTAGTATATTAAATAAGTAGGATTATTGAAATAAATTTCTGACAAGTTGTCAGAAATTAGAGACTGAATTTAGAGATTTATGATACCAGTTGTTAGAATTTAGACAATTGATAGTTATGACATAATCTAATAAATGTATTTACTGAAGTTGTATGTTTTCTTCCTTTTCTAAAATCCTCACATTATCAGTATCAGACGAACCCCTTAATATAAGTTTTTGACTGTGGGCAAAACTCGGCATCCTGAATTAGGCACACAGTTACAATTGGTGGCAGCGGTGGGATTTGCATTTTTGAGCTATTTATTTATATTTTTAATCTAATTGGAGATGACAGGAATTGTGATGGGTTGGACTGTATGAAAAATGAATGACAAGATAAAATATTTTATTATTTTATTTTAAGAAAGAGATACAGTTCAAACGAAAGTCAATTTCTGTCGGGGTTTTTTTTCCTCTCTTTTCTGTTGGTTTTCACACGAATCTGAAAAACATGAAAAATATACAAATTGGTGATTTCATAAGTCTGGCAATATCTGATACTGGTAGAAGATTATTAAAGATGGATGAATTTAGGCATGTTTATTCTCCTTTAACAACACCATCAAAGAGAAATTCTAATGAAGATTCAGATAATGAGCTTACTGACCATGTTTCAAAAGATAATGAGGTGGCTGGAATGAGCAATTCTTCCCTGGGGAGTTTTGAAGAAACGATTGACAAATCTTTGTCAGAATTTGCAACTGAGGTGAAAGATGCTATTGTATCTTTAGCAGATGAAGTTAAGACACGATTTGAGGATGTGTCTTCTCAAATGAAAGATATGAGAATGAGAATAGATACAGTTGAAAAGTCACATTTTTTTTCTCATAATCCTGGGACTGGTCAGAAATCTCAAAGCAATCTTCGTAGAATAGATTCTCAAAATAGAAATAAAAACAGAAATGAACAGCATTCACCTACTCGACAGTTTGTAGAAAACTCGAGAACAAAAATAAAACCACAACTATTTGATGGTAATTCTGATATTGACGAGTACTTAACTCAATTCAACATTATTGCTGAAATCAATGGTTGGACTTATGCTGTAAAGTCGCTACATTTGGCCAGTAGTCTGTTTGGAACTGCACGTTCTCTATTAAGTGAAATTGATCAAGAATCAAGGAGAGATTTTGATAGTCTAGTTAGCGCACTCCTGACAAGGTTTGGTTCGCTTCATAGAGCAGAAATTTTCCGTTCAAAATTAAAGTCTCGAGTGAGAGAAAAAGGGGAGACTATCCCAGAGTTGGCACAAAATATACGAAAACTGACAAGGTTGGCCTTTCCTTCTGTTGGTAGTGAGCTAATTGACACTTTGGCATTAGATCATTTCATTGATGCACTGAATGACACTGATATTAGATTACGATTAAGAGAGCAAGGTCCCAGATCTATGACCGAGGCCGAAACTTTGGCTATTAGAATGGAAACTCATACAATTGCAGACCGTTTAAGAACTCTACCAGTAGGAATGGTTGTTGAGAATGTAGAAAGAGAAGGCATTTCTAATAACCAATCTGACAATCTGACTTGCAAGTTAGATAAATTAAATGAGAGTGTAAACAAACTTGCTGAGCAAGTCAGAAATGTTCAAACTAGTGCAAATAACCGCCAGTGGGACAGGGGGTCTGACAATAGATTCTTTCGAAATCAAGAAAACAGGGGTTACAATCAAAGATATGGCAAGGGAGGCAACCCAAGAAATAATAATGGATTTGGGAATAATATCTGGAGAAATAATGCCAATAGTAATCAGTCTTGGGGAAATAATGGTTATGGTAGGAATAGTTGGGAAAATAGAACAAGCCCTATAAATGATAATAGGACTGCTCACCAAACAGCAACCTCGGGAAACGAGAACAGGTCGAGACTGGGGACCGCATCTCGACCAACTCAAAACCAGGGTCCACAGTATTCAAGTTAAATAGTTTAAGGAACGATGAAGGTTATTTTGTGAAAGCTAATGTAAATGGCAACAAAGTAGAATTTTTGTGTGATAGTGGAGCAAGTGTTTCGATTATAAGGAAAAGTGTAATAGATAGTTGGTCAGAGACTCCTAAGTTTACTAGTGTAAATAGCACTCTAGTTACTGCAACTGGTGATAGTGTACCATTTTACGGAATGGCCATGGTTGAGATTTGTTTTCAAAAGAGGGCGATTAAACACGAAGTGTATGTAGCTGATATTCAGCAAGATGGAATTTTAGGCATAGACTTTATATCAGCTAATAAATGTGATCTCTTGATAAGCAAGAAATGTCTGAAGGTTGATGGAGAAACAGTTATGTCAATCATACGATGGCACCAGTCTGTTGTAGAGTTGCTGCTTGTGAGACTGTACATGTTCCCCCAAATTCTGAAATAATCATTTATGGGAGAACGTTACAATCGGTTGATAAGAATTTTTATGGGATAATAGAGCAAACACCTAAAATGTCAAACAAAGATGGAATATTGGTAGCTAAAACATTGGTTGATCCAAGTAGTGATAACCTACCAATACGGTTAGCAAATTTTAGTGACAAAGAACATATAATCTACAAGAATTCTGTAGTAGGTGAATATCAATCAGTCAAGGAGTTCAGTGTCCCTATAGGGACCAGAACTGACGATATAGTGGTAAATACTTGTACCGAAGGTACTGAAACTCCCAGCGGGATGCCATCCCATTTAGTGCAGATGTTTGAGAAATCATCTGAGAATCTCTCTGATGATCAGATTGCTAGATTAAAAACATTTCTGATACAAAATCAATCCTCTTTCTCCAACGATTCTAATGATATTGGTCACACGACTTTGATAGAACATGAAATTGATACAGGGAATGCTAAACCCATAAGACTTCAACCCTATAGGCTGCCATTTGCAGAGACAAACCGCAGAGAACGAAATGAAGCACATGGTCGAAAATGGTATCGTAGAAAAATGTCCCCAGAGTCCTTGGAATGCCCCTGTAGTTATGGTAACTAAATCAGATTTGTCAACTAGATTTTGTTGCGATTTTCGAAGGCTGAATGATGTGACTGTTAAAGACTCACAACCCTTGCCCCGTATCGATGATAGTCTAGCGGCACTGTCCGGTTCGAAATGGTGGTCCTGTTTAGATTTGAAAACTGGGTATTGGCAATGTGACATTAAAGCGACTGATCGTATTAAAACCGCTTTCTCGATACCTGGGGGCGAGCAATATATGTGGCGGAAAATGGCTTTCGGTCTATGCAATGCACCTGCCACATTCACTCGATTAATGCAAATGGTGTTCACTGGAATGTTATGGAAAATCGTCATCCTATATTTTGATGACATAATTGTGCCTTCTAAAACTTTTGAAGGTCAGCTCGAAAATCTTACCATGGTCTTTAAGAGATTGAAAGGTGCCAATCTCAAGTTGAACCCGAAAAAATGTTGTCTATTCCAAACGAAAGTCTCCTTCTTGGGACACCTGATAACTGAAGAAGGTGTAGGTACTCAACCTGAAAAGATAAAAACTGTACGTGACTGGCCTGTGCCTAGAAATGATAAAGAGGCTAAAAGTTTTGTCTCATTATGTTCTTACTATAGATCTTATGTCTATAAATTTGCAGATATTGCTAAGCCTCTGCATCAGTTGGCTGAAAGTGGGAGAAGGTTTAAATGGACTGAGGAGTGTCGCATTCAATGCTTTAAAAGAAACTTTAACAACTGCCCCAATACTTGCATTCCCAACCGAAAATGACACTTTTATTATTGATTGTGATGCGTCAAACATTGGACAGGGTGCTGTTCTTTCCCAAGTACAAAATGGAAAGGAACGGGTTATTGCATATTACAGTAAATGTTTCTCCAAAGCAGAAAGACACTATTGTGTGACAAGAAGGGAGTTGCTAGCAGTTATAAATGCTATAAAAAACTTCCACCACTACTTGTATGGAAACCGGTTTACTGTAAGAACTGACCACGGTAGTTTAAGATGGCTTTTAAATTTCAAGTTGGCCGAAGGGCAATTAGCTAGATGGATAACTTTCTTGTCTGTTTATGATTTTGAAATTATTTACCGCCCAGGTCGTGTTAATTCTAACGCAGACTCCTTGTCTAGAAGACCGTGTTACGATGTACCATGCAAACATGTAACCGGGCAGACATTCAATATACAGAGATGATAAATTCAGTTCTACATATTGAGAACATCAAACCCAGTTCTATTCCTGATTGTGTGATTGTAAACAGTAATGTTTTAGTTGACAGTGAGAACACTGATATTATTGAAACAGAAGGTGCTGAGACATGTTCCTCTGATGAAGTAGACTTAGAAAATCTAGATTATGCTCAGTTAGAAACACTTCAGAAACAGGACTCTATTCTGAAAGTGGTTCATATTTGGAAGATAAATGATAAGAAACCAGAATGGTCTGAAATTGCAAAATTTGGGGTAGAATTAAAATACTATTGGTATAGGTGGGAATCAGTCTTCCTGCAGAACAATGTTTTATATCGTAAGTGGGAGAGTGACGATGGAAGAGATGTCACTCATCAAATTATTGTACCACAATGTTTGAAGGAGTTTATTTTGACCCAAATACACAACAGTGTAACAGGTGCACACTTGGGTGTGTCCAAAACTTTACATAAAATAAGGCAAAGATTCTCTTGGTATGCCTTAAGACGAGATGTGGAGAATTGGTGCAAAACTTGTGAAATTTGTGGTTCTAGAAAAATTCCAAAACATGAAAGCAAAAGCCCCAATGAAACAGTATAATGTGGATGTGGCAATGGAGAGGATTGCCATAGATTTTGTTGGTCCACTACCCCGTTCTAGAAATGGTAATCGATATCTGATGGTAGTAGGCGACTACTTCACAAAATGGTGTGAAGCAATTCCACTGGAAAATATGGAAGCAAAAACAACTGCACGAGCCTTAGTAGATAATTTTATGTGCAGATATGGGGTTCCCCTCTTTCTACATTCAGACCAAGGTTCTAATTTCGAGAGCCTGCTATTTCAGGAAATGTGTAAAATATTAGGTATAAAGAAAACTCGTACAAAAAAAGCTAGACCACAAAGTGACGGTATGATAGAGAGGGCAAATAGGACAATTAAAAATATGCTTTCTGCATTTATATCTGGAAATCAGAGGGATTGGGATGAATACATACCTTTGATAATGATGGCATACAGGTCATCAGTACATGAAACTACTGGTGTGAGTCCCTGTGCTATGATGTTTGGTCATGAGATCAGGTTGCCTATAGACTTAGTATTCGGCAAACCTGAAATGACAGAATCTGTAGACGATGAGTGTAAATCAACTTATGCATATGGATTAGAGAAAAAGATTGAAAAAGTACATGATTTTGCAAGAGAAAAATTGCAACTAGCCTCTGATACAATGAAAAAGAATTATGACTTGAAAGTAAATATAATAACCCAAAACGAAGAGTGGGCCTCAATCCAAAATTACAACGATCATGGTCAATTTACTATTATTGCCAAATTAAACGAAATCTTGTATCGAATTCAAGAAAGTCCTAGACACAAACCTAAGGTTGTGCATCATGATAAGCTGCGGAGGTACACTGGGAAGTCTCACTCCGACTGGTTTCGCAAAACAGAGAAGGCAGTAACCCCAGACATATAAACACAATACAAATCACCAGTTTTTTTTCTCCTTGTCTTGCATAGTACATGAAAGCTGTTCATTCTGTTATGGATATATATATATATATATATATAAAAAAAAAGTAAAAAAAAAAAAAAAAAAATAAAAAATAAAAAAATAAATAAAAAGTTTATAATTATATTCGTGAATTATATGTAGAGATTTAGAGAGATTATATTCAGATTTCGAGAATGTTTACTAATAGTTATGGAATTCTTGAAATGTTGAAATTCGAGAATGTTATGAGTGTTGAACACTTGATATGCAGAGTGAAAAGTCATACAAATGACTTTGATTGGAAAGATTGAATTTGGAATGTCATAAATTTGATTGTTATTGTCTGATTGGTAAATGAGATTAAAATTTAATATGTAAAAGTAAAGACTGGTACTCCATCTATTTTCAGTGGAGTTCATTTCTATGCGGGATTTGTGGCGATTTAGAGTTCCCCACCAGGAATAAATGCATGAACCATCTAAACACCCAACACAGTGGGATCTGTTATAAATGTTTGAAGTGCAGGAAAATCTTTAGAAGTGACGACTATAGACATACATGTAATACAACACCTCAAGATTATGAAGTGTTTAGTCAAATAACCGGAGAGAGAGGGAGGGCGGCAACCGAAAGCCTCCATCGCTAAATGCAGAACGCAGAAAGGCACATTATCAGAAAGGTAAAAGGACAGGTAGTGGAGGATAGAAAGAGGCCAACACAAGCCACACCTGTACAACCTAACAAAAGGCATAGATTGTCCACCCCAAAGCCGCGTTCTCCCTCATTAGACTATGAGGATAGCAGGGTGTCCTCTAGATCATCATCATCCTCTTCTACATCATCATCTTCCTCCTCCTCAAGCTCTTCGTCTTCAATTTCTGCAATATCGTCATCGTGCTCTATTACAGGGAACAAGGCACCACCTAAACCACAAACACCAGAATGTTTAAAAAGTAAAAAGCGTCTCTTTAAAGACTCACCTTATGCTGTCAGGTCGCCAACCATAGCCAACAAATCATCACCAGTGGCAAATCCATCATCACTCGATAAAAGAGCGCCTCTCAAATCATCACCAGTCGCAGACCCATCATCAGTCGACGAAAGAGCGCCTCTCAAATCATCGCCAGTCGCCAACCCATCAGCGACCCTCTCTTCACCGATAGTCGTCAAATCATCAGCAACACTCTCTTCGTTACCAGACGTCAACTCATCAGCAACCCTCTCTTCACCGATAGTCGTCAAATCATCAGCAACACTCTCTTCGTTGCCAGACGTCAACTCATCAGCGCCTCCGCCTTCATCGCCGATCGACAAGCCTTTACCGTCTCTCACTTCATCGCAAGTCACCAAAACACCAATTATCAAGTCATCGAAGCCTCTGGTCACCTGCGTCACTCCTATCATCCGACCACAGACTGTCACCAGGTTTTCACCATCTTCCATCAACAATACAATAGACTCCACCATTACTGGAAAGTTACAAGAATTAAAAGATATACAACAAGGAAAGGTTACACTGGACATTGGTGGAACCAAATTTGTTACTTCTTCAGTTACTCTCAACAAGGAGAAGACTAGTATTTTCCCAGACATCATTAATCACAAGATTACCTTTATCGACATAGATGCCACACACTTTAAATTAATTTTGAATTTTCTTAGAAACAACTGCTCTGTAAACACAGCATCTTTACCAACTGACCGAAAATCACTTAGAGAAATTTTGACGGAGGTAAACTTTTACCAAGTAGACAGCTTGAGGGACATCATTAGTGATAGACTAAGATTGGTTGGAGATTTCATCGACAAATGACTGACAATTGACAATGGACAAATAAGATAAACGTTATTTATTTGTAAACAATTAATGGATTATTCTTCGATTGATGGATACGCGTTATATGAACGTTGGATGAAATAGAGGATATTCTTGCAATTGTCGGATTATAATAATATTTGTTTACAAGTGTCTAGTAAACGTGTAAAATTCTTGCATATGCTGGATCGAGAACATAGGGCATAAACACTAACGATTTCTTACGACCCATTATGACCTATGGGACTATATCGATCTCATGGACAAATAACATAAATGCTATTTATTTGTAAACGATTGATGGATTATTCTTCGATTGATGAATACGCGTTATATGAACGTTGGATGAAATAGAGGATATTCTTGCAATTGTTGGATCGAGAACATAGTGCATAAACAATGACGACTTCATATGATCCATTATGAACTATGGAACTATATCAAACTCATGGACATACCTTTTCGGAATACGTTGTTACCATTGTCATATTTATATGCATATATATTATGTTTTAACTTGTATTATTGTATTTACCATTACCATATTTACATGTATGCATTTTACCTTGTATTATTGAAAAAAAAAATTCAATTAGGGTTAACTTAAACATTAACAGTAGGGATTGAGCAAGATTGTTCTTTTATTAGTTAACCTGTTATCATTATAAATACATACTTAGTAGTAAAATAATAAATTTTATTACATAAATCTTCATCAATTAAAAATTAAAATAATATTTTTAACGTTTTAATGTTTTAAATAACATAATTGTTTAAATAACATAGTATTTAATATAAAATAATATATAATACCTACCTGATAGTCCACAATTAATTTGGGGACCAAATTTCTCATAGGTTGGGGCAATGTAATGATTGTGACCACAAGCCCCTGTGCCTTTACTCGTTGTTGATGTTGTTGTTGTTGTTGTTGTTACTATTTTTAGAATGACCGAATATTGATGAATATTTAAAGTTGTTGACGAACGGTTGTTACTCTCATAACTTAAATTAACTGCAAATGTTGTTGTAATAGCATATATTACGATAAACATTGATTTGGGACAGATTCCGAAATTATCAGACGTGACATTCTGTGCATGTACACACAAACTCGATCACTAGTATTACGTTCGTTGTAAAACATATCGGTTATCCGATATCACGATTCATTACCTGTTATAGTGTTCCATTGATGTCAATCGCTCTTTTAATTTAACTTTATCCATGTTCGACATAATTTAAGTATTTTCTGTCTTTAGGAAACACAGTTTTTCTGCCAAAATGTCAGCCTCCAGTTGTTATTTCACGCGATAGAATAAGACGACGCTTTTCATTGGTTAATTGTTGTTAGCGTCAATTTCATTGGATAGAATAGACTATATAAGTTCGGCCTTAGAATGTTCGTTACAGAGAGAACGTTTCGAATGTCATATACTCAAAAGAGAGATCTGTCGAAGAAATTCTGAGATGGTATGAATATTTTTATTTCATAAATACAGAAACAGACAAATTTAATTATTTAAATTTGTAGTATATTGTTATATATACTGACAAGTTGTCAGAAATTAGAGACTGAATTTAGAGATTTATGATACCAGTTGTTAGAATTTAGACAATTGATATTTATGACATAATCTAATATACTGCTTACATCTCATTTGATAATTTAGAGATGCATAATCAATTTATTTACTGAAGTTCTCACATTATCAGTATCAGACGAACCCCTTAATATAAGTTTGTGACTGTGGCAAAACTCGGCATCCTGAATTAGGCACACAGTTACAATATATGTTGTACTTTCAGGTTGATGTCAGGAGTAAATGAGGTTGGTACATCAGATATGAATGTATTGTACACCTCCTATGTTCTAGAAACAAAAGACTGTGGTGATGAAGCTGTGTGTAGCAAGAGGCAATTTACAGAACACGTCTTAGCATTATTTCATGAGGTCCGCAGAAAGAAAGTGAGAATAGGAGATTCTTCTGTTAACAGATACAGTGGGATAAGTATGAAAACACTAGGCCTTGTACCTCACCAATATGATAATGTTCAGAGTATTAAACAACTACCCGAGTTACTTCCAGATTACTTTGAAGTTGTGATGATAAAGAAAGAATGTGTTGTGTGTACAACCGATACAAAATATGTATCAAACGGCAACAGTGTCCAGAAAAATGTAACTTTTAAAAGCAACAATACATTTGCTGTGTTCATTGGAGACACTGAAGTCAATTCATGTGGACAACACATATCTAATGACAAAGGAGAGTGTTAGAACTGTATGTGCAATAGTAAAGAAAATTGTATTGTGTTGTGGTTTTACCCAAACTATTATTTGTTCCCGATATCACACACTAGAAAACTGGAACGACAGCAGCACTAACACACATTCAAGGCAATTGCGATCAATCTTTTGACATAGAGTTTTGAAATTTACTGCATCCACTGATGAATGTACAATATGTCAAAGAATGACCATGACCACCCGTGGTGAAAAGGAGGAAAATGAAAATTCAACTCTAAGTATAACTCCTAATTCTAAAAGAAATATAAAAAGATCGGACAGGGAAAGTAGCATTCAAGGAGGACAGTCAACCACAAAACACAGAAACAAACACGCAAACAGACAAACAAGAAGGCAAAAGCAATAATAAATGCAAACGACATCACAAACACAAAAAGGGTTGACAATAGGGCTACCGCCTTGGAACGGTCAGTGGCAAAGTAGGCCACTGGGGGTTTAAACCGGTTCTAGGGTGCACCAAACCTCACACTTACCCTACTGTCATCCCATTAAAACAGGACAGTGTAAATAAAGAAATCCCCGCCATGATCTAATCTCTAACCAACAAGGCAGCATCAATAGGCAATATAAGTAAAACACAAATATGCTCGTGTAAATATAATACAAAAAAACAATAGCCTAGAAAGCCACAATGAAGGTACTCAGTGACTTTGCAGAAGCCAGAGCAGTAAGAGAATAAACCATTAAGGGCACGACAAGAAAGATCATGGACAAACATCAAACGCCACCGTCCCAATGGGCTTTAGGTAGGCGTCATCAAAGGGTCCACAGCCTGTCCGGTCATCGTACATTTAAAGAGGAAAGCATAGTGGCGAACTGTAAAAGAGTCCACCACCAAGCATGCAGTACATTGCAAAATGATAGGGTCATAACCTCTTTTGATAAACTTTTTAACAAGTTTAACAAAGATAGTATGAAAGTGATCATGACCAAGAATATTATGAAGTTTATAAATCACATCACCATAGAAGTCAGGTTGTAAAGCTTGTACTCAGAAATTGTATCAATTCTTGAAGTACTTAACATGGACATTGATCAATTTTCTCCCCACTCTCCCTCAGTAATGTCAATGTCAAAACTTGTAAAAACAGTAAAACTAAAATTAATTGAAAAATTCAAGCAAAACTGGGACAAAGACAAAACTAAGCTCCTTCATGGAAAATTGAGAACCTACTTCACTTTTAAACATGATTTCCAATTAGAAGAGTACCTGTGTAGTATTGATAATTTTGAAAAACGTAATGCCATTGCTAAATTTCGTCTAAGTTCCCATAGACTTAAAATCAAAGATAGTATGAAAGTGATCATGACCTAGAATCTTACGAAGTTTATAAATCACATCACCATAGAAGTCAGGTTGTGATGGACCAAGACAGGCAGTTACTAAAGAAGAGTTTAGGAAACTAATTCCTGATGTCCTAGACAATATGTTGGAACTTTTGATGAGCCAGGCCCAAAATGTTGGGAGAGATCCTAATGGTGGGCGCTGGAGTAAGGAGATGATTACTAATTGTCTGCAGATATATGCTAGGAGCCCCAAGTATATAAAGTGATAAGGGACAGTAATCTCCTTGTTCTGCCCTCGAAAACGTTGCTGATCAAGTATAAGAATCAGGTCAAACACAAAGTGGGATTTCATGATGAAATATTCAGGTACGTACATTAAATGGTCACAAGGCAATCATAAATTTGTTTAAAACTTGCAGCGTCCAGTTAGTTTTTCAATTATTGGATTAGTTCAAAGCAAATTTTTTTTTTTACAAATAACTTGATTATATTGCAGCCTTAATATAAGAAAAACTGGAGCATCAAATGAGTTACCAAATAATCTAATAAGTCCTTTTACGCATATTCAATCACGGGTATTTTAAGAACCTGTGAAAAGACCTATACTTTTAATCGGCACATATACATTAATATATGACCTGAATACCTAGATAGTTTTGAAGTGTAATTTTGCTGTTATCTGGCGGGTTAGTTTCTTTAAAGGGACACATCAATCTTGACATGTTTAAAACTTTCTACATATTCGTAAAATGTATTTTTGCAATCATTAATATTAATTACTGAAATAGTTCAAACTTATTTGGTTTTACATTTAAAACTAACTGTTCATTATATTGCACCAATAATATATGTAATATTTGGAAGACTAAAAAATAAAAAATGAACAATTAGAATTAATTATTTGCAAGCAGTTTTAAAGTGAAAATGATACTGGATTAATAACTGAGATGCTAATTATAATCCTCGATAAAATTGCCAAATGTTTCTTTAAAGTCAAAAGATACTGGATTATTTAATAAATGGAGATGCACATTTTAATTCATGATACAAACTTACAGATTGTCATGTGTCCCTTTTATAAACCAGTGATATATTTCTAATATGACCAGGCTTTAACAAGAATTTGTGCTTATACAAGTAGCACTTAGTATCGCACCAGACAGTCAATGTTTTAAAGTGTTATTGCTCCTGCTTATTCAACCAGATATACATATAAACCACTGATATTGATATTATTGAAAAAACCTGTCGGATGTAAAATGATTTTCTCAAAACATATGTATTTATTTCAGATGGATGCATGCTGAAGCAGTAAGGCTTCAGCTTCCAGAGGACGCTTGGTCTGGAGGTATTATTATAGATGAGATTGCCATTCAAGAAGATATACAGCTTGCCAAGAATAGAGATGTGATAGAGCTGGTTGGGTTTGAAGATGTTGGTGAAGAAGGAAATATGTGTAGTGTGTTGAGAAAAATGGAGAAAGTGCTTGGGACACATGCTCTTCAGTTCATGTTTTTGTGGATAAGTGGATTCAGATTCCCATTTGCACATTTCATTTCGACAAATGTTCAAGCTTACGAGATGCATACATTGTTCTGGGAAGCTGTTCGATGCTTGACAATGTTTGGGTTCACCACCTGCTATGTCAGTTTAGATGGTGCACAGAGCAACCGTACCTTCATGAACATGAACATTGGGAAAAAGTCTTCATCTATGATAACTCGAAACCCATCACCCTTTGAAAACAGTGTCGTGTTTATGATGGATCCATCGCATGTTATGAAAAAGGTCCGAAACAATATTTTGAAAAGCAGCATCACAAAGGACCTAGAACTACCAGACGGGAATATAATTCAGTGGCAAATGTGGATAGATGCCTTAAAGTGGGATCAGTGTAATGCACTTCAACTTCACAGAAAGCTTACACGTGAACATATCTGCCCTAGCTCCCAATCAAAAATGAGAAACCATTTAGCAGAAGAGGCTTTAGATAATGAAATGCTCCATTTATTGAGTCAGTATCAGCTTTCCTTGTCTAGCCTCGTCCGTCGGATGGGGACGTAAACCGGGCGGTCCCGTGTATCGGTCTATACTCCGAGCACGTTAAAGAACCACAGGAATCTATTCGATAATAAGAGTAGGGCAGAGTCCCGGATTCCTATGTATCTTTCCCCTCTCTCTGGGGCGGCTCTAAATAACCCATACTGTGTTGATGAGCCGTTAAACAACATTCAATTCAACTAATGGCGACGTTCTCAATGGTGCGAAGGAACTTTTAAAGAAAACCTCGCGCATGATTGAAATTTTAGTTGACCGGCGCCCAATTGTATCAGTAGAAGACAGTCGACGTCCACCGCCATATGCATGCCATCTTCGGGATAGTTAACATTTTGTACTATTGATTTTATGAATATTGAGTTCTGCTCAACCCGGGGCTAGAGGGCGTGAGCGGTAGCTAGCATACTTCACTATCGCTCATGAACAGTCTCAATCAAACCGAGTCTGCAATATTTCGTATGTGTCGTGCTCGGCCGTTTCCAAAGGTCCATTATCATACTCTTTTTTGAAGATCTCTTCAATATATATACGTGGTTTAGTGATTGGGAAAATGGGGTACAAAGTGAAAACAACAAAACCACTTCTAAATTGTTGATGTTATCTTATGGAGGACATTAAGTCATGTTTGGTTGGTTTAACAGAGCTCTGTAAAATGCTTCTCACCAAGAAGAGCATTCATATTATTACAGCTATGATGAACTCTGACATTTTAGAAAATCACTTTTGTCAACAAAGGTCAAAATACAATGGAGCAAACACTAATCCGAATGCTTTGCAATGTAGGCAGAACTTAAATTCAATTATTAGGAAGGCACCAATTTGACAAACGCAAGAAAATATTATCCTTTATTAAAAGGTTTGATCGTATATTAGATAGTTTTGGCAAATATTGGGCGCGGCTCCAAATAGCGGGCTGTCGGCAACACATACATATATAATGGCAGCCCTTAACATGATTCACAAAAGAGGGCATGGCCCATAAGCCTGATACCCTTAATGAAGCCACAGTAGGCTTAAACAAAATATGAAGCCCCGATAGGCTTAAACAAAAGAGGGCTTGCCAAAATCACTTTCGTTGTAATGTAATTTTGATTGCTGCTATGTGGCATTATCATAATTTCATTTTGATCGCTGCCATATGGCCGTCAGCGAATCCTTCAATTCAGTGAAATCAAAGTTAATGACAATTAACAATTATATAATTAGTAAATTTCAATGTAATACTGACCACTGTTCCCCAGGGTCGGGATTACAGCATGAAATATTAAGCATTTTGGGTCTTATTGTTGGTGCATCATGCCTAGTTCGGTCGTGCACATTATTGTAATCTTTAGAAAAGAAATAACTTTCAAGCGATTAAATCAAGAAACATTTTACTTTAGAATTAGAGTTTTGAATAAACATTTTATTTAAGCCTGTTGGGGCTTCACTAAGGGTATAAGGCTGTTGTACCATGCCCTCTTTTGTTTAAGCATATCGTGGCTTCATATTTTGTTTAAGAAATACAAAAAGATCGGACAGGGAAAGTAGCATTCAAGAAGGACAGTCAACCACAAAACACAGAAACAAACTCGCAAACAGATAAACAAGAAGGCAAAGGCAATATTAAATGCAAAAGACAACACAAACACAAAATGGTTGACAATAGGGCTACCGCCTTGGAACGGTCAGTGGCAAAGTAGGCCACTTTGGGTTCTAGGGTGCACTAAACCTCACACTTACCCTACTGTCATCCCATTAATACAGGACAATGTAAATAAAGAAATCCCCGCCATGATCTAATCTCTAACCAACAGGGCAGCATCAATAGGCAATATAAGTAAAACACAAATATGCCCGTGTAAATATAATACAAAAAAAACAATAGCCTAGAAAGCCACAATGAAGGTACTCAATGACTTTGCAGAAGCCAGAGTAGTAAGAGAATAAACCATTAAGGGCACGACCAGAAAGATCAGCCTACTGGGGCTTCATTAAGAGTATCAGGCTTATGGGCCATGCCCTCTTTTGTGAATCATATTAAGGGCTGCCATTATATATGTATGTGTTGCCGGCAACCTTGGAGCCGCGCCCAATATTTGCCAAAACTATTAAATATACGATCAAACCTTTTAATAAAGGAAAATATTTTCTTGTGTGTTTGTCAAATTGGTGCCTTCCTAATAATACGGGTTATTACTCCAATAATAGCCAGAGTTATTGGGAGGCAGCACCCACGGTTTTGTTAGCTTGCTTTGCAAATGTAATAGTCGTTTAATTGCGCATGCGCAATCTATTTTCTGCCTTTCCCGGCCAAAACGTAATGACAGCGGTATGTAATTTTGTTCGTGTTATGTAAAATAATGATTTTTCCCCACCTCCTCACCCTTTCTTTTCATCGTTATGTAGTTCTTTGTCATACTCGTTATTAAGTTGATACATTACTTTTTGACATATTTCATCTGTTTCGTTTTTGTTTAGGCCAAAATTGTAAATCCTCCGTTAGGAAAAAGATGCTGCTGTTGTCTGCATATCATTTCAGGCACATCCTTTGTACAGAACTAGTGTGGCTTCGAAGCAGAACGATATAACAGAGAATCCGTAATCGGTGCAGCTCCAGAAACGGAACGATACAACCGACGACGGTGCCGGTGCGGGTCGGCGCAGAATGATATACCAGATGATCGACAATCGGTGCGACTCCAGAAGCAAAACGATATACCAGAAGATCGGTGCGGCTCTAGAAGAATAGCCGTCTGCGAAACTTTCAATTTAGTGAAATAACGTTTAATGACAATTAAAATTTTTACAATTAGTTCAATGTAAATACTGACCTCTGTTCCCCAGGGTCGGTATTACAGCACGAACTATTAAGCCGTCAGCGAATCCTTCAATTCAGTGAAATCAAAGTTAATGACAATTAACAATTATATAATTAGTAAATTTCAATGTAATACTGACCACTGTTTCCCAAGGTCGGGATTACAGCATGAAATATTAAGCCTTTTGGGGCTTATCTCAGAAGGCAAATGCAGGGAAATCTAACATCAAGTCTCCAACTCTATCATACTCATCTATAAAAAGAAAGGCTGTCAAGCGTCCTGTAATGCATTCTGTGAACAATGACAGTTGTACAAAAAATAAAGTAATAAGGATGTAATCATGTGGACTGCTGTGTTCAGTTAACTTCTTAAAGAGTCTACATTAAGTGTCTAATCGTGAAATACCATGAACATGGGTGAATGGGAATTGTCCCGCTTACTCGTATATCAACATAGAAATGAGTACTGCGTATATCTTGAGAAAAACCAACCTATCAACTATTCTACAACAAGTCAGGTCATCTTTTAGTGGCAGTGAAGGTTCCGTCAGGTATATTTGAATGTCTTCTGGCTGTGGCATGCACACACGTGGGTGAAAATGTATGACTCGTAATCCCGACACACTTCGCACTCTTCCAATGGCTACACCAAGTTGTCCTGGTTTGAACATCTGCTGACAATCCACTTCAGCTCTGTAATACAAGTGGTAACTAATTTGTACTTGCACATTGTTACTCTAAATGTATTAGGAAATAGCCCAAGAATTATATACATTTGAGACACAGACATGCCAACACAAAATGTATGACGCCCTCCATTTAATGTATAATTACAATTAAAATGAGGTTAAACTTTATGGAGCGGGTTATTTAAATGCATCTATTTAAAGATGTGCATAGAAGCATATTCAAAGAAAATATTTACCTATCCAGGGTTATTCCTTGAGATTTATGAACGGTCAATGCATACGCCAGCTTCAGAGGTACTTGGTTTCTGTTTACCAATGTTCTGTTCTGTCTTGGTCTGAAAACTGATTGTTTAAATACTGTTTTAATATACTGCTTTTACAAAAAAAAAATGCTACTAGTAAGTCCTATGGCCCATTGAAAATATAGATAATTAATACAAAGATGATCTTTAAACAATTACATAGTTTCAAAAGGTGATGAGTTTTAAGATTCAATTTATTATATATCAGTTTCTGCATGTTTTGATAAACATTCAATGCATTTGCCTGTTTACCACTTGGTATGGAATATGTTGTTGTATCATCGATATAATATGACATAGCGATTATTTAACTGCTGGAGTCGAATATAGGCAAATCCTTCATGAGATGGTAGGCGTGCAGTTATTTTCACGAATGTGTGAATGCGACTGTTTGAAAAAATAAAACACTCTTTCCATAGAGTGAAGAATTTCCAGCAGTCAAATAATCTATTTACTGCATTTTAAATCAATTTTGAGTAAATATTTGACTTGGAGGTTAAAGATGGATAACGTCCAGGTCAGCATTGTTGCTGTTCAGCTCTATCTACTGACATCATGACTCGATGTTAGTCGTTTTTGTGTTATTACTATTTAGCAATTATGAATTTTCTTTCACTGAGAAATCCTGATCTTTTACCCATAGAAATGTAATTGATTTATTTAGCTGTATTAAATACAAACAGGTACATCATCATGTATAGATGTATATAACATATATTATTTTCTGTACTTTATAAGTAAGTGATAATCTATATTTCATTCATAAACATGTGCCAAAAACATGGAAATACCTGAAAAGGACACCCTTACAATCTTGGCTGTTGTTCCAACTGAAGCAAAATGAACAAGCGGGCCATCTTCTTCAAATCCGACAATTTTCCCTTGAAGCCCATTCACGAATGTCCTGCTTATGTTGCGGATTAACACTACCGGGCAGTTGAGTTTCAACCAAAGTTTCGGTTCAGCAGTGATAGTAACTACAAGCCCCCCACTTTCGGGTCATGATTGACAGGTGAAGCTACACCCCCCGCGGATGTCGTCACGCATAAATTATAGAAAGGGTATCTAAAAATAGATGAATCATCTCAAAAATAGTAGAATCATCCCGAATGTTCACGTGTGACAGTAATTTATAACGTGGTGATTACTCCGTGGCTTTTGTAAAACTGTAATTTATAATTAATAATTATAGAACTGTATGGTAGGAAATGCATGCTCCACAAAACTCCTTTTGACTTATCAAATCACGAGCGCTCGTTAAAAAACGTGTCGAAACGATTACTAATCGAGGTCACCTTAGATACGGATCAATTTTTAGATACCCTTTCTATAATGTATGCGTGACGTCATCCGCGGGGGGCGTGGCTTCACCTGTCAATCATGACCCGAAAGTGGGGGGCTTGTAGTATAGTATTTAAATATCGTTTTTCGCCCGAATCTATAGAATTGTATTCAGCTAAGTCCCCAGTTTGTTGTAATATCATGGCTCTGTTGAACGTGTTCACTAAGTGATTTGTTGCAAACAGTATAATGCTGTCCTCTCCTGGTCCTAATGGCCTTTCAAGAGATTTCATGTAGTCGATCGTGCTTTCATCGACATTATTACCACTAGAAATGGTTCGAATAACACGAATAAACTGTTCGTCCGTCTTTCGAACAACTTTAGCGAGATCTACCCGATGTAGTCGCTTAAAGTTTTTACTTACAAAGCAGAATTGACCATCGTCATTATAGTTTATATTCGGTACAGGTGGCAGTTGGTAAAAATCTCCGCATACAATAATTTGTATTCCACCACAGCGTTTACCAGGATCCTGTAAACCACATATCTCAAAAAGTTGATCAAAACGTTTGCAACTTAACATTGAAATTTCATCAATACATCAGTGGCTTTAATTATGTTGAGAGTTGTTTCATCATCAGAAATTACCTTCAAAACCTCTGCTGAACTATATCTTCCATCATGGATCCCAGACCATCTATGAAGTGTCATGGCATTGAATTCTTTTTCAAAATTAGTACATGCTGTCCCAGTTGTACATGTGACTGCCACATGTTTACCAGCTTCATTCAACTTCTTACACACTTCTTTCAAAACATGCGATTTTCCAGTACCCGCCGATCCATTTATAAACAAACTATGCTTTGTTAAAGCCAATCTTAAGGCGTCTTCCTGTCGTTCGTTCAATATAATCACTGAAGAAAGAGAAGGTCAAACGTTGTTTAAAATGTGTCTTTGTTGCTCATTGCTTGAACCCGGTGTTCGTAATGATAATAACCTGAACGCTGGGAACCACTCCTTTTTTCTTACGAGTTTTACGGAGATCACCTGAATTCGCATGCCGACCAATGAAAACGCTGCTTACAAAACCCGTCCAAGTAAACTTAAAAACAAATTGCCTGAAATATCCGAAATATTGGGGGTGAGTTTTCTAAACTGGCTTTTTCTCGTCAATTGCAGCGATTTGAAAAAGGTTAGCGTGGTATTTATGTGTATTACTCGTTCCGTTGTTGAAATCATCTCGGATTGAATTGATTGACTCTGGTACATTCGCGGAATCGCCACCGATATAAGATCATATAACTGTAAATAATGTGCTTTATTTTGTTCCACAGTGATGTATACCTACCGGGAAATCGCGTTTTTCGAAGCATTTTGACTTTTCACAGAAAAACGGTTTGATCGAATTGTTTTCGGTTTTCGGTTTCGAGAACGACATACATCTGCGGTTCCAACCAGCACAGATTTGTGGATAATTATCTGAATTTGGCCAGTGAAATAATTGATGAAAACAGTTAGGTATCAAATGTTGACCAGACAGAGTAACAAACCTTGTCTATAACTACCATACTCCTGGACAATTTTTTCAGGAAAACTTAAAATATGTTTGTTTTAACACGAACAATTTTGATTTTTTTTTTTTTTTAGTTCTCAAGATTAGTATTGGAAAATACACACTTGTTCTTCAGCGTTTACATAATTACGCTCCTGAAGTCGCGCAATATTAACTCGTGCATATATCCCAGTACACATCTAATAACCTATAAATATGGGCCTAGAACCATCTTACCCTCAGAACTGCAGAGTTGCTGCAAATTCTATAGTAAACACCCTTTTTACGGTAGAGCCACGTTTCCAACGTTTGTATACGCGGTGTCATGATAAAGACATTGAATGAGCATGATAAAATATGACAAAATGAATATGAATGGTAGCCAAACAATTGCTGGTCTACATCATTTCGAACATTAAAATCTTAGCCTTTTTCTTTTAATATTAAATGCTTATGGCTTACTTTTCTTTCTTTCTTTCTTTCTTCCTTTCTTTCTTCCCTTCTTCTTCTTCTTCTTCTTCTTCTTCTTCTTCTTCTTCTTCTTCTTCTTCTTCTTCTTCTTCTTCTTCTTCTTCTTCTACTTCTTCTTCTTCTTCTTCTTCTTCTTCTTCTTCTTCTTGCCTGTCGCACATTGGATTGAGGCAAAACACAGTTCAGGGCCAAAGACCCGTCAGATATTTGGGGGAACCCTGGTCCTTTCTCCCCGCTCTTCCTACATATATGCATATACATAGCATGACTGAAAACATTTTGACCAATTCAAGCAAGTAAAGCAAGTAACACAAATTACTGAGGATTATAGGGGTGGATTCAGATTGGGGATGGGGTGCGAAGGGACGTGTCCGGCACCACACCCACCCCACTCCTTTAATCTGATAATTTATGAACATTCAGTTTTATGTTTGCCTGTCAATTGTAACTAAGAATAGCCGGCTTACTCAATTTTCATTGAAACTGCAGAAGTTAAAAAAATACTGTTACCTTTTATTTGCATCGTTTACGAAACAAGCTAAACAGCTTAAATAAATCACTCTCAGTGGCGTGGAAGACATCTTTAAGTGGGCGTGGTCTTGATATAGAATGAATCCGGGGAAAGACACGTATCACAATGAGTGGGCGACCACACCGCACTCTGTCACAACTCCGAGACGGTTCGCAATGGCTAGAAGTGAATCAAGTGCCACACAAACTAAAAGGAGCCTGTTTATGGCTTATTTTTGTTTATTGTAATATTTATTAAATAAACATGAATATTGTATTGTACTGGTGTTCACTGTGATGTATATTTACAAAAAAACACTCAATTTTCATTTAAACTTCAGAAGTTGAAAAAAGTTGTTACCTTTAGCGTCGATAGTTGTTACATTTAACGATGACATAACAAGTTATTATCTTTAGCGATAACGTTGTTACATTTAGCGGAAGATGTTATTGTTACCTTTAGCGGAGGTTGTTACCTTTAGCATTGCATTTGTTACCTTTAGCGGCGGTTGTTATCTTTAGCGGAATTGTTACCTTTAGCGTTGTTACAATGATTTTAATTTTGACATTGTTAATTATTCCCACTTAGATGGGGATGTTCCCCGAGCAACTTCTTATGGGGTCTATGTGTTTCAACTTATTCGTTTTTCAAGAGCATGTACTCGAGTTGAGGACTTCAATATTCGTAATCTTTGTATAACTAAAAAGCTACTCCATCATAAACTACCATAAACTTCGTAAAACCTTTGCACAATTTTATTATCGTAACCCTGATCTTCTTTACTAAATATAAAAGCAATTTAAGGACTCTTCTGCGGAAGGGACTATCACAACCTTACTTCTATGATGATGATTTGATTTACAAACTTCGTAAGATTCTTTGTCATGATCACTTTCATATAAAGAGCAGTGGCAGAAAAACAATAACGTGGCTCCAGCGTAAATGGAGTTTCTACGATATAATTTGCAGCAACTCTGCAGTTCAGGGTGAAAAGGTTCTAGGCCCATTTTCCATATTTTATCTCGATGTACATGGAAGATGAGACTGGCATGTTCATGCCATTTAGGCGCCATATAACCTTTTCATGTGTTGGTGCGCCTTAAAACCCCAATTCAATTCAATTGTTATATATATAGGTTATGACCCTATCATTTTGCAAGGTACTGCATGCTTGATGGTGGGCCCTTTTACAGTGCGCCACTATGCTTTCCTGTTGTTTTTTTTTGTTGTTTTTTTGTTTTTTGTTTTTCTTTTTTTTTTATAGCAGACCGACAGTATTTTTTTATTTTTTTTTATTTTTTTTTTTTCAGTTATCTTCTGATAACCCATTTATTCAGACATCTTAATACATATTTTCTGATATATATAAACAAACATATATGTCAAGGTTAACAATTTGTAGAATGAGTTTCGGTATGTTTTTTGTATAATTATAAATATGTACCAAATAAAAAACTATATAATAATATACATGTATGCATGGGGAACAGAAGACTTGCTAAGTTTTCTGAAGTAGAATATGTTCTCTTAGATGGGCAATTTTTTATTCATTTAGTCCATTTTAGAAATGTTTAACTGTCAGCATCTTGGTCTTTCAGTCAAGTGTTTGTTGTTTTTTTGCGTTTTAAGGATTTAAACTATTATGTTCATGTATTTTTGCCACATTTTTGTAAATAAGTTTATTTTATTGTTTTTGGTAGCGATACATTTAAGATATGTATACTGGTATCTTAGTCTGCTTTGTAAAGCGATGATTGACAAGGATTTATTTAAGTGCTTTGATGAATATACGTAGTATTTAATTTCTAGCATAATTTGTAAATCGGCTGGAGAATAGGCATTTCCAATGTTAAAAATAGATAGCTCTTCTGTAAATAGTAATGTAATGTTATGGGCAGATAACCATAATTTAACTTGATTTAGAAAACTCTGAGTTGCTTGACATGTCCATAACATA